>WBMV01001384.1:1079540-1165782 GCA_013396655.1 Campylorhamphus procurvoides | reverse complement strand
CGGGGCTCCGAGGGGAGGGATGCGGGACGCGGGATGCTGGATGTGGGATGCGGGATGGGGGATGCGGGATGCCCGGAGCAGCAGAGGCGGTGGTGGCAGAGCCTCTCCGTGCCCTCCCGGCACCCATCACACCTCCAGCATCGCTGCCCCCGGGATTACCTCGGGACACACACGTGGAAAGGACCGGGAAACGCTCTCTGCTAGAGCGAAAGTGTCCTGCAGGCCTGGTCCTAGCAAAACTTTAGGATTAGGGGTGGCAGTGTGGTTTTGTTTGTATGACTCCAGAACTGGGCCAAAGCAGAACAGGTGATGGCAGGACTTGAAGCCCTACAATGGCTTTTTACAGTACATGCATCCCCACAAACACACATGTTTCAATTTCGGTATAGGACCAATGGATTCAAAAGACTTCCCGAGAGATGCCTGGCATCTCTTTTGTATAACTTAGTCATGGAAGTGCAGTTATGTATAAATCATTGTTTATGTATTGCTTATGTTAACATTTAAATCTAAATTATGAATTTACTAGTATTTATATTTTAATAGATAAAAGGTTAACCAGAAATCCAAGAGTGTCTGATATACAGAAGATCTAAATGAGATTTTAAAATTCACCTTTCAAGACATATCTAGACATAATTCCTCGAAGGACTTTATGGACGTGCATAATTTCAGAAGACTGCTAGCCTGATTAGCACATATTAGCAAATTTGGTTGAAAATCAGGATTTGTCATCATAGGCAAGTGCAAATGACACCACAACCCACAAGAAAGTTGGGCTTCATGCTTATGTTAGCAAAAGTTTTTAGCTGCACAAATATGGGCTTGACTTGTTCTTGTACTTCAACAAATACCCTACTGCTCATCCTTGATTACATACATAGTTTTACTCACACAAAAAGTGCTTGTGATCAGTGCAATTTATCTATTAATAATCAACAAAAATAAAACATTTGACTTAATTGTGTCCATTCTCAGTATATGGTTTGTGCTTAGAAGGATTTTGAGGTCCTGTAGTAAGAAATTGACAAATTATGTTTCTTCTGTTGAAGTCGTGTCATAGAATAAAATACATGAGAGAACAGGACGTGTTTTTTTCGGTATGACTGTGTTTCCAGTGAAGTTTTTGACAGCCCAGGTATCTTGATTGTGACACTCTTTTTAAAGAGATAGACCAAACCTTTAAGTCACAACTCTATAACTCTGATGGATGTATCACAGCTGCCATAGTAGTATCAACCTAACAGAATAGCTCATAAAAAAAAAAAATAATTTTTATCCTGTAGCTATGGATTCACAATAAATGTCTGTATACCCTAAAGAACCCAAAAAAACACAGGTGTAAGAGGATGCATCAGTGATACCCAGTCACGTTTCAGGCCCTCTGAGTTTTACTAGTAAAGTTTTTAAAGTCTTATTTATTTTGCATCCTTTTAACATCACATTTGGACTAAAGATATAGACTGACTGGTGGTGAAGAATCTGTAATAATTCTAAAGGCACATAATCTAAGCATAAGATCTTCATAGAAGGTGCACTTGGGAATAATAAATTTCCTTCTAAGTACTCAGGCCAATAGTCATACCATAGTTCATATTCTTATTTTGCAGGTCATTGCATTAGCCTAAGAATCTGAATCATGTGATTAAAAATGTGATTTACTAAAACTTAGAATCACAAGAAAGAGGAAGAATGTTGCAACATTTAAGTTGTGCAATATCTTAAAATGAGCTATAAAAATTAAATAGAGCTCGTACAGGGAAAATTCCAATTATACAAAAGAGAAGAATATTGACAAACTTTAGTTCGGCATTTCTGTAATTCTTATATACATTCTTCAAGTATCCTGTGCATGTCTTGAGGTAACTTATTAATTTTATTTGTTTACCATGTAACAGCTGTCACACTGAGAGACCACACCTAAATTTGTCATTGAAACTGTGCTAATGTCTCTTCAAGTAAAGCAAATAAATTTCTGGGTAGATAAAATTTATATGATTTTGTGTTTTCTAGCAGTTGAGTCCCAGAATTAGGTTATGTCCAGACTAGTTCTTTTGGTCATACTATTCAAAATCCAAACTAATTTGGAAGTGCTGGGATGATGATGGTTTGGTGAAAGACTGAAGGGAATTTTCCTGAAGGTATTTGCTACCAGGTAGTGTCTCTGGATCAATCAGAATCCCTGTAGGGAGAATAGAATTTTCCTATTTAAAAAATTTGGGACTTCAATTTGGAGAGAAATAGTTTATGATGGCTATGAAGAAATTAGGTGATGATGCGTCTTTTGGCCCTAAAATATTTATTCTTTGTCTCTTCTATCATCTTGTCTTTCCACACTTCAGAAGACTAGTTTTAGAATTCTGGCGCATGAGATGGTGACACAAATGCTGTCATTTTCATACAGGGTTCCTCATCTTTTCAATGGTGGTAGGCCTCATCTATGCACCACCTCAAAATGTAAGCAAATTTTGTTTCAAATGTGCCATTTGCTTTTTTCTGTTTCATAAAAAGAAAGGAACTGTCACCAATACTTTTTTTTCTGATCTTTTTTTTCCATAGCAGCAGACCAGAAGTAAAACAAAAATGAACCTAAGTCTTCATTTAGCTTCAGGGATTTTTTAGTGGAAAATATGACATTAAAAAGATTGTGTCCTTGAAAGTCCAGTGTATTTACTTTGTAAATAGATTGTAGATGTAATATAGTATTCTTGGTATGACATTTTCTTAAAGCATACATCTATTTGGTTTAAAAATTGACAATAGCAAAATTCACCTATAAAGCTTTAGCTTGAGAAAAGCTTTAATTAAAAAAATGTCAGTCCAGTGCAATTTCAGGTTATTTGGATTGCTCTTATGATGTTTTCCAAGAACTTCAAATGGCTTTCTATGCATGTGCCAATTCCATTCTATTCTCACCTAAAGTCCTTCAAAAGCTTTGAAGTGATTGCAGTTCTGTACTTACCACAGAGCAGTTTCTGATTTGAAAAAGTCCTTGAAGATTGTCACAAGTGGCCCACTTTTTAAATAGAGTTCTTTGTCATATTAATGAAAACACTCCAGAAACATAAGGAAAAGATGTGAAGCTGAAGGTTAAAAAATGGGCTCAATGAAACATGGATTGAAATGATTTTCAGATGCGTCAAACAAAAAAAAAAGAATTAGTTTACTGTTTTCATCAGTTCCACTATCAAAGAGAAACAAGATAATACAGAGTACAAGCTGAAACAAGTCTTCAGAAAGCATTACAACAAGAATCAATGTAGTCAAAACAAATGTACGAATTTTCTCTAGTTTTTTTGCATCAGCTTCTCATAGAAAAGGATCCTTCCATTATCCTAAGCTTCCTCCTGTTTTTGATAAATCATCTTAGCAACTGGTTACACAAATCCTTCTGTAACATAGATGGGGTTTGAAAGAAAATATTCATTTCTAAAAAAATCTACCCTTTTGAGATGGTCATATTCCTCTGTCTTGAATTTAACAAAATCATCAAGATCTTTAGGAATGATTGTTTAAGTAGAGATTCCTTTCTCTTTTTGATGTTAAGAGCACAAGCATTCATGCTGAGCAGCTGTTGTTTTGGCTGCACTCAGTGGTAGATTCAGAAGCTTAGCACTGAAACCTAATCCAGCCTCACTGTTGGAAAGAAGCGTGTTCATCTTCTTGAATCACATAAAACACCCTGCATCTAGCTAGTACCTACTTGTCCCATCATGTACAGAATCACAGAATCAGTTATGTTGGAAAAGACCTCTGAGGTCATGGAGTCCAACCTTTGAATGAACACCACCATATCAATTAGAGTGGCACAAAGTGCCACGTGCAGGCTTTCCTTAAACACCTCCCAGGATTGTAGGACTGGATCACCTCCCTGAGAAGTCCATTCCAATTCCTAATCAACCTTTCTGTGAAGAAATTCCTCCCAATGTCGAGCCTAAACCTCCCTTGGTGCAGCTTAAAACTATGTCTTCTTGTGTCACTGGTTGCCTGGGAGAAGAGGCTGACCCCCACCTGGCTACAACCTCCTTTCAGGTAGAGAGTCATAAGGTGAGCCCCTCTTCTCCAGGTAAACAGCGCCAGCTCCCTCAGATGCTCCTCACAGGACTTATGCTCCAGTCTCTTCACCAGCCTCATTGCCCTTCTCTGGACCTGCTCCAGCCCCTCCATGTCTCTCCAGCAGTGAGGGGCCAAGAACTGAACACCAAGGGGTGTGGCCTGACCAGTGCTGAGTACACGGGGACAATCACTTGCCCTGGTCCTCCTGGACACACTATTTCTGATACAGGCCAGGATGTCACTGGCCTCTTGGTGCTTTTCCCCGAGCCTGTAGTGCAGCCTGGGGTTGTTGTGGCCCAAATGCAGCACCTGGTGCTTGGTTTTGTTGAACCTCATACAATTGATCTCAGGCAGACCAGACCCCTTTGCAGAGCCCCCCAGCAGATCAACACTCCCACCCTCGGGAAAAGGGTTGTTCTCAGAACCTTTGCTCAGTTTCCAGTAAACTTTGACATTAGCTGAATCTCTTACATGTTTACATTTCTGGCAGTAGAGTTCTTTGGGTGCCTTTGTTTACATACACAATTCTGCCTCTTGGTACTCGCCAGTAACCACAAAGTCAGCTCACACCCGAATTATGTAAAGATTTAAGAACTAGATGTTTTCCATTGGCTTGACCAACAGAGCCTGATCAAATAGATATCAACTGATTGATTGTTAGACAAGAAAAAAATAGAGATTAGACAACAAAAAATAGTGTAAAGAGGTGTCAGCATCGCAGTATCGTTCCTTCAACAGAGCACTCACCTTCTATAGAAGAGTCCTGCTTGAGGGAACTTGAGCCCACATACTCCCAGGCATACGTTCATCCTGTGAGGAAAGGGCATTTTTGGGGGTGGGTGTTTGCACATGTGTAGGGAAAAGTATTCTGTAATGAAGGTGTTTCATTTTTTACACAACAAATATTTTGTATATGTGATGTTTTTCATACATATATATATCTATGCATGCATATATGTATATAAATTCTGTAGATATTCTACAGAATTCTATGCTCCCTCTCTCTGTCCCAGTAAACTTCTAATTTTCTTCTATAAGGGTGCATGGCTTCAGCAGATGAGATTTACAACACCTTGGGTGTAGAGTACTCTTAAGCTGTTATCTACATTAGTAAATTAAACAGCTCTTAGGAACATTCCTAGGCATTGGGACACAGTTGCTATCTTGGGGTAGAGTCCCTTTAAGAAAATCAGGAAATTAAGCCCAATTCTTTCACATCTTAAGATAGTGAATGCCATTAGGTATGTTTTACTCCATCACAGCATTAATTCAGTGGATAAAAGAAACATTATTTCTAAAATGTCATATATGTAATCTTGTCATTCATGAGCAAAGTGTTGCTCTGTCACATCTCTGCATATTGCATACAGAAAAGGAAGAAATACAGTTCAAATACTATGCTCTCAAAATATGCTTTCTTTTTGAAAGGAAGGATTTTCTACTACAAATGTAGGCTAAGTGTGCAGCAGAAAAGCCTTAAACCCATAGCCGCAGTTCACACAAGTTACGTTTCTCTTGGGATTTCATGTGTATCTCATTTATGTTTCACAGATCTCAATTAACTTTTAATTTCTTTCTCTTCTTGCTTTAGTGACACTGGAACAAAACCTCCAGAGAGTGGTGTCTTTGGTTTTATGATTAATATTTCAGCTCTTTTAGGTATGTATAAGGTACTTGGTTTGACCAGAAGGAAGAAATGAGAATTAGCAAAATCTGTCTGCTTACACTGCACTTCATTCAGTATTCTGCAGAGAAACTGCTCCAAATGGTAGTGTCAGATATAAGTAACTGCTAGAGGGCCAGGTCCTCAGGATCAGCTGGGGCAGATTTAGAGGCACTTATGTCTCTTAAGAGCACCTCATCAGTGCAAAGTAGTTCACACAGCTGGAAATAAAAGTGGAAGAAATATGGCATGATTACTCTGTAAAAACTCTATCTTTGAGGTAGGGAGACTGTAGGTTCTAATATACTGCAGCAAAGGGAAGAGCAGTGTTGAAGCAACACCTGGTTTTCCTTGCAACTTCCCTACTCCTCTACAAAATGACTGATGGGAATCGGAAAGTTTGGCATTTTCTATTCACCTCTATAGGATGGAGGGTCACGAGCTGTGTACCTTTGTATACATGTAATCTACTATGGCCTTAAAGTAAAAATCAAATAATTTGCCTTTCCTAAGAGCCTCCTTCAGTCACACTATCTTGGTGTGTTTCATGTAACCTCATAGTGCCTGGGCAAAGTTATCTGATTTATTTTCCAACTGTAGATAGGTTAAAACTATGTTCTGTGTTATGGAACTGTGGAATCCAGTCTACAGTTTATATCCTGATGAACTGTGATTTTCTTATTCAGTACAGGTATTTGTCTGGACTGAACAGCATGTTTGAGTCATATATGTAGTAACTCTGCAAAAGTGAATTAATTCTACAGAGTATCCATCATAAGGGGTTGTAGTTCACATACAAGACTGTATATCAGAGCAGAATAAACTCTCCAGCTTATGGTTCATCTCCCTGTAACATCTGTTCCTAATGTGCAATGGCAATGCCTCTGTGTCCAAAACACCCAGGAGAATGGGATTTAAATTAGTGTCTTTCTTGAAGTGGCGTGCAGTTATTTCTAGATAGCAATAATGTGCAATGTTAAGTCTAAGATAATGTTAAAGTTTTATCTGAAAGTAATATATCTGAAATTCACTACTGTTTTTCTTCATCCCAGTAGATTTAAAGGCAATATTAGCTAATGTATATGCTTATCATGTTATTCTGCATCCTCCTGTGCTACAGGAAAGGGTATTAAAATGTAAGCAATACATGATCATTGAACAAAATATGTCTTTTGGTTTTTAGGTGTAATTACAATGTACATCAGGTATTTATTAATAGAGAAGCAAAATGAGTCATCACACTTTCTTAGATCTTCGTGCAACATGTTTTCATTATGTATTGGATTGATGGGCTGTATTGGAATGGGCATAGTTGCAACTTTTCAGGTATGACTGTAAATTTCTTATCATAAATGAAGCTAAAGTTTTTTTACCAGTTAAAATTTCAAATAGATAAGAGTGACTAACATTATCCTAATGTGGATGCTTGGAAAACTGACCAGAAATGCCTTTCTTGCTTCTGCCTTTTTTCAGTAGCTTTAATGAGACAGATTTGCTTTCTCCTTATATACTAGATTTTTTTACTTGTACAGTTATTTCAGTAATGGGTTTTCTGTGTGCTTGTCTATACTCTAAAACAACTTAATACAGATGTTTTTGCTGTAAAATTTTTACTGTAAAAGCTGCACTGTAAGAAGCTTTGCTCTGCAAAGATTAATTTGCTTACAGGCGGGGGGGTGCAAAATAAGTCAGACTAACAAAAGTTAGGCATTTTTGCCTGAATGATAGCACACTCACTAGCAGCATTTTTTACAGAATAGATTGGACTTATCTGACAGCTTAGAACATTGAACACAATATCAGCCTGTTGAGTCTGCAGGAGATGGCAACATAACAACATATTAAGTATTTAGATAGATATGTGTAGAATTACTGTGTATTTTTCCAGAAAGGACTGAACATCTCATTATAAAACAAAGTCCACCCCCTTGATATCTGAAAGAAAATTCAATACAGAACAAAAATATTGAAACAGATTATTCATTTCACCTTTTCTAGTGAGGAAATGTGTAATAGGGCAGATTCTGACACTAGAACTATTGCACTGGAAGCTTTGGCTTAGAATCAAGTAAAATGTAATTTGCAGGTAGTTTGAGATACTGCCTTTAAATCTGTGGAAACAGCTACGTTATTTCTTTTAAAGGATGATCTACCTTGGAACATTTTAGTAAATACTGTTGTGCTCATAACAACATAGAGAGAAATTGAAAATAAAGATTGTCAGGGCTTCAGCAGCCAGTAGAGTTTTACATGTAATGGACATGGTATTTTCAGACAAAAACTCTGCCTTAGACTGATACCTTGCTCTTTTTACTTTTATGCCCAGGCAGTGTGTGTGGATTGCAGCATCACAGTCACTGCAGTCTATTCTAAGCACACTATTTTACTTTTAAATATCTGTACTCTTATTGAAAAAAGATTTATAAGTGGCACAAAAAAAAAAGTTCGATGATGGGAAACAGTGTTGCTTGACTGAAATAGAAAACAAACTCAGCTTCCATAAGTAAAAGGCAAATCAAGAATGTCAGATCATTTGTGAGAGTCAAGGAAGCAGAAACTTAATCCTGAAGTTTCCAAAGGGGTCCCTTGACAGTTACAATATTGGTTCTTATCTAATCTCTGTTGTCTCTCACTGTTTGTTCATAAACTGCTTCCTCACCTAGTTTCTATTTTCTCTGCTTTGACCTTGCTTTCCGTGTTAGGGGAAGTTCGTAGGAAGTTTTCAGAACACAGTAAGGATCCAATCTAGCTAAGCATCTGAACTAGCAGATTTTCAAGCATGCTTAATTGCCAAGGAAGCTGGAAAGGGTGGCTTGCAAGTCTGTAGTCTTTTAACTGTATAGTGTACTGAACAGTACATTTTTGTCTCCATTTACCAGTAGAATAACTGAGACGTGAAGAGGATGTGAGATTTGCTCAAGGTCGGGTGATTGTTTTAGGTCAGGAGATCAAAGCAAAGCAGGAATTAGAAATTATTTCTTTAGCATTCTGTCTAGTCCTTCTAATCAGTGTGTCATGTGGAAGATTTACATTCATGTGCACTACCTGTTAGTTTCTTAACACTCATTTTTTCCCCAGCAGGTGAGCTAACACCATACCTGAGTACTGTAGTGGAGTCGATTGACACTAACTAGGCATCAGTTAATTTTCTCTTTCCCCAAAGCAAAATACTTAAATCTGCTAAAAAGGCTTCGGTGTGAAATTATACTGGAAATATTTAAGGTTTCCTTTTATTTACTCAAATCTAGTGCCACTTGTGATGGGTCTTTTAAGTAGTATAATTAACTTATTCACCCTTTTGCTTCAAGTTAAGATATGGTAGGTAGTGTGGAGGTTTAATGCTACTGGTGTCTGAACTCTTAGTAAAAATGAAGAACACGGTGGGAGAAAACACTAAGAATGCATCCTCTAAAAACAAATGAGTCTCTGAGAAAATAAGTAATGGTCATGAATGTTTGTTCTCTGTTTTAAATAGCACAATGCTTGAAATACAGAAATGAAAGGCAGTGGAGGGTTAGCTTAAAAAAGATAATTAGATATGGAAGGCAAAAGCCTGTAGTCCTTAATGCATAAGGCAAAATTAAACCCCAGGTCTTAACAGCCCTGGTTTTTCTTGTCAGACATTGCCTATGATTAGATTGATCTTCCTGCCTTTGCCTGGAAAGTTTAGGAGGCTTGTTGGAGCAATGTAGCAACAGTTCCCAGGTTCTGTAGGGACTGTGATGAGCTTTTTAAGGAAACTGTGGCAGTTTGATAGGAGCAATCATGAGAGCCATGTTAGCAAAGCTCTCTATACTGTCTATAGGGCTAAATGCAATGCCTGTTTAATTCTTTCCATACCAAATCCTGCCATTCCTGTATATATAGGAGGCAAAAACTGGGACAGAGGAGAAGAAAATGGAAGTATAGATGAGCTGCTACTTAAAATACCTGTGTGAGGAACATGCTTTAAAATCTGGTAGAACTTAGTAGGTCAGAGAGAGAGAGATAGAAGGGTATGAGTGTAAAGAAAAGCCTGAGGTAAAATAACTTAAAAGAGCATGTGAACATAACCACCATTAAAAGACAAAGAAAGCAGCAGCCTCCAGGCAGAAAAGATGTTAAAATATGTAATGACAGGGTATAGATATGTTTTCATGAACCAAGAAAAGAGATTTGTAGTAAGTCAGTTCATAGCACCTGTTTGGTTATGCTCTGATGACAGAAAGGAGCTTTAAACTAAGTTACCTGTTTGATATTGGATTCCAAAGTGGCAAAACTTTGGTTTTGTAGAAGTTTTTATAAACATTTAGAACACAGTAATTTCTCTGGAATCTTATTCTGTTTTGCTACTAGATATTCTACTTGTTCTTGTTATAAGGGAGACAATCTTCCATAAGCAGGATATTACAAAAATACAGGCCACATATAGTGGCATTTTATATATATGTACCTAATTTTTTCCTGACTTATTGCCTGGATCCTTGTGATTGGGCACTGGAGGGTGAGGGATGGAGCTATAAGCAGTCACTAGAACAGCTCCCATGAAATTTTACCATTAGAGTCTGGCCACACAAATGCAGATCAGAATTTCAGTGTGGCTTTAAAATCTTTGTCAGGGTCGGACGAAGAAGGAAGTATAAGAACCTTTTAAGAAAACACAAACCAGTTCCTGCTTGTGGAAACAGTAATTTGGTAATAGAGCAACTGCCAAACAGAACTAAAACTGATCTAAACTTTTACATTACCATGGGAAAGGACTGACTGACTGACTTACTCTTTATTCATTTTCATTTGTCTTCCCTGTGTGGACTGTTTGGAAAAGGGACTGTTTCCCACCCCTTGTGTGTTCCCAGCATAATGCGGTTGCTGTCTTCTCATAGCTCACTGATTCCTACCATTGCTCAGATAATTGTAGCTAACCATTGTGCTGATTCTCTTTCCAGGAGCTGGCTGTTCCCAGTGTCCATGACATAGGAGCTTTGGTGGCATTTGGCTCTGGTGTTGTATACATTACACTTCAGTCTATAATCTCTTACAAGTCCTGTCCACAATGGAACTCTTACTTTGTGTGCCACATAAGGATGGCCATATCTGCAATATCATGCATTGCTTTCATTCCCAGTATCCTTTATGCTGTATCCCATGGTTTTCCCTTTATGCATTCATAATTTGCCTTTTAAATTAAATTGCTGCTGATCAAGCATGAACATGAGGTTACAGTCTTTGCTTAGAGATCTCTAATGTATATGATATAGCATGTTGGGACACCATTAATAACTTGAAGATAGGTTTTGTGGTCTTCAGAAAAGCTTTATCTCTTATTTCAGTGGTATATTTAAAACCAATGTCCTAGTGTTCTTCACGGGATCATACACCAATAAAGCTAGGCCAACTTTCCAACTTCCTTCATTTGATGGAGAATGAGGAGAAAGGCCTGCAAAAGGGGGGCAGTCCTTCCACAATGAAGCAAATACACAGATGTACAAAATACAGGTGGTATAGACATAGAAAATATTTCCTTCAAGCTAAGCAGATGATTTTAACCATGTTGGTTGGTGCTGGGCTTCATTAGTTGCCTCCCATAAAGACACGCTCAACACATTTACTGCCTTTTCCCAGGGCATGCTGATGTTAGAGTCATCCCCTTGATTTTGGCTTTGGGTGGTCTGCCAGTGTTGAAAACTGGTCACAGCAGATTGATCACATCAGCCAGCCAGCTACAGCCTGCTTTTGGCTTCAGCAGCTGGGAAAGGGTTTCTTAAGATGCCCCGAGTTCCTGAAAGGAAACTTTACAGGTAATCAAGGCACCTGTTGTGGACCACTGGAAGCCAATACAGTTCCCCTTCCAACAATGTAGGACTCTGTTCCCACAGTTCTTGATCACAAATATGATCTAAGTTTTGGAGTGTCTCCCCTTATTGTCTGTACTTTGAAAGAACCAACAGAAATGTATTTTGATTGCTGCTGCCAGTTACCTTGTATGTGTTTCTTTTTCTTAATATCTTGATTTGATATTCTAGTTGTTCCAGTCTGCTGTTTTATGAAAGGGGATGTGTTTTTTTTTTTTTGTAAGCAGGAATTTTCATTATTGCTCACTAAAACTTTATGGTTTCCTTTACACCGTTTTCCCCAGTGATTGTGTTTGCTTCACAAATTTCCATGACAAAAATTGATTGGACTCCCGGTGAAAAGGTAAAATCTTATTAGGCAGCCAACTTACCTTGTATCATATTATTTGGGGAATGGTGTTATATTTACCTAAAAGTGTCTAGCACTACATTCTAGAGACTTTGAATAGTACATTATCATGGACAGATTTGTGCAGTGCTGGTTACTTTTTACTAGAAAAATGTCTGCAGCTTGAGTAAAGAAACTTGTTATGAATGGGTCTATCTTCAGACAGTTACATTTTAACCAAGCATTTGAAACCTTCCCATAGAAAAAACTGTAAAAAAAAAAAGATATTCTGGAAATTAGTTGTTCTACTTCCTTTTATTGGTCAGATTTCCTGAAAATGAACTTCATACATGAAACAAAAGTGGACCAATTTGATTCTGAAGTTTCTGAGTTTTTTTTACAACATTGGTTTTCTCACAATGTTGGTTTTCTCAGCTTTTTCACCATTCTTTATTAAATAGTCTTTACTCCTGCCCTAAATATTTGGGGCTCTGACCTGAAGCATACTAAAGTCAATATAGTCAATATTAGGTATTGGAATTGATTTCAGTTTTCTCAGAATGATAGCTATGGCAAGTCATTTTTCTTTTTGAACAGACTTAGCCAGAAGGAAGTACTCAAAAACAGGTTAACTAATGCAGAGAGTGTACCCTGCTTGTAGACCTTAATAAATCAAACTTAGCAAGTGTACTTCAACCCAACAGTGACCAGGCAGCTGTGAAATAAGTCTTTGCAAGTTAGACAATCTTAGTAATATCTTAAGGTTTTGTGTTGCTTTTTTTTCCTTAAGATGCAAGGATGAGAAAATGTTTTTGCTGAAACAGGTGGTGTATTTTGTTTGTGTCATATTACATAGGTTTTTTATGATGGTCCACTTAAAACTCTTGTCAGGAACTGTCACACAAGGGTAGCTTTCTATTTTAAAACATCATGAGACTTTGCTGTAAGGGATTTTACTGCTGAACTCAGTGGCTCTGAGCGAAAGCTTTGGATATGGGTATTTTTGTAATCTTAACATATGAAATTAATGTTTTCATGTTCATATTATATTCAAGCTGTGTTTTGATCTTGTGCCAGTTGTAGTTTTGTTGTAATATTTTTGATGTTACAACACGAGACATTGCATAATGAAACTCATGCAACTTTGATAAATATATTTTGATAAATATATTTTCATTCTGTAGAAACTAAATCTGAATTGAATTTATACAACAGGGTATTGGGATGGTGAATCATAACTCTCATAATATTTGTTGAATTTAGAGAAGGAAATGTCTACATCACTCAACATGTATTTCGTTTATCTGTTTTCTCTGAAAATTTGTTTTATGTTTTATCAGGACTATACTTACCATTTTATGAGTGCAATCTGTGAATGGACAGTGGCCTTTGGTTTTATCTTCTTCTTTTTAACGTTCATTAGAGACTTTCAGGTTGGTATCTACATACTTTAGCAGTGACTAAGTGCTGTGAATTGTATAACAACAAATGCAATAGAAAATTGCCATTCTTTATCTCAGATACATCAAAGCTATACAGAAACAAATTTTACCAGTCTCAGAACTGATTTCCGTCTACCTAATGAATATTTCCCCCTCAGTTTTAAAACATAAAATTAAGTTTCATAGTTTAATAGGTGTCTGTTCTGGACAATTATTCAATAAATAAATACATTCTACTTATTTAAGAGTCTTTTTGAGAAAAGAGTACATCTAAAAGTGATGTAATAAAAAAATAAATGATGCAACTAAAATTGCATTTCTTTCTGCCTGGGGGTTTTTATATAATTATCCAATACATTTCAACCATGGATGTTTCCTTTCTTTTTAGATATTACACATTTTACTATACCTTCCCTCACACTGCAAAACACATCAAATACATTTTGCAAAAGTATTGACATAAAGACCTGGTTTGGAGAGCTGGATCTGGTGATGCATCAAGCCTGAATTTAAGGAAAACATTAGATTAGATAAAGGAAAACCCTTTCCTGTAACTTACAAAAGGCATGCCTTAAACTTGCTTTCCCAAACTTTGCCTCGCCAGCTCTTGTTGCTTACTGAGAACTGCTGCTTTATAGCAGAGCCACAAAGATGCCCTGACTCACCTGTAACCACTGTAGATCTCACACCCCATATGTAGGTCTTTCATTTATAGCATTGCCTCACACACCTCCCAGAAAGTTGAAAACCAGATCCAAGCATGTGCGTAACTGTAGAATATGGGAACCAGTTGGTGCTGTGATAAATTGATGGAAACCATAACCAGAATTTGTGGAGGTGGGAAGGGTGGAAAAATAATGAGAACCTCCTAAGTCCTCTGGTGTAAAACCAAGGTTTGACATCTGGTCATGGTAATTAATTCACTTGCTTCTTCACTTAGTGCATGGAAGTAGTTGAAACCTCTGTAGTATGTACATAGCTTTCATAAGCATGTACAGAAATCTATTTTCAACTAAGGATTCAGTGTTAACATATATTTTACTAACCAATAGCAAACATTTCTACATCTGGTTAGTTTTGACTTAGTACTGAGTATACCGTGGCTGGAGGGCTTTTCCTTACTAAAAAAAATTAAAAAAAAAGCTAGGTTTGGTAGAACAAAAAGTAATTGTCCAAAGTTACACAATGCATTATCTTAAAGGTATATAATTGCCTTCTAAACCTGATAGGATTATTGAAGTACCATTCAGAAATGCATGCATCATTTTGTGGGGAAGGTGTTTATTGCCAGTCTATCGATGTTTACATATATGATGGCATCTTTTTATCCAAGGTCAGACTCTTCCCTTGGAGATGGATATTTGCAGGACAGTGCTGTAGTTCTCAGAATACTTATCAACAATTTTTAGCTGGCAATTCTGCTTCAGATCAAAGATTACAAAGTGTTAAAAGTTCAAAGTTTAACTATATATAACTATTATGAACATAATAAATAAAAGAAAATGATGGAATTAAGCTAAATGGAAATGCAATGTTTTAAATTACAGGCTATAAATAGCATGAAATCCAAGGTATACCCTCTTTTTGTCCTAAGTAGTGCTCACAGAAAGCCAAACTATTAATTCACAAAAAAACAACTGCCAGACTCTAAGAAAAATAAACCTCTTTAAAAAAAAATTCCTATAGTATGTATTTCACTTAAACACTTTGTTTTGTTTTATCTCCTTGTACTTTAGATTGCAGAACTGTAAAATTAATTTGTCTTAAGCTGATCTTGTTTTATTTTTCTTTTAGAAATTTTCCGTAAGGATATCAACAGAAATACATGAAGACTCATGATTGTGAAAAGTAATATATTTTATATCTATGAATATTCTAGGTTTCTTTTTACTTACTGAAAATGTTGCAGAGGGACAGGGATTGATAAGGTTGTATTAAGAACCAACGCCCTCAACTCTGCAATGTCTGTAACGGCATCCACTAAAAGATTTTAGAAACTCACAGCAATGTTCCTGCTGCCTTTTTACAATATTTTGTAATTTTTATACAGTTTGTTGTATTAAAAATACTCTAATAAAAGCCATCTCTAAAAGCACTGGAAAGTCATTCAAGGACTTGATCTCCTCATCTTTTCCATTTTGGACATATCCATATTTTTTAGTTTGCTATTGTCTGATTAGTCACATTGGATTTAAACTTGAGAAAGTCCATTTTGCAAACAGGTGGGAAAGTCTAAAGGCAATGAAAATCACTAAGCTGGGAAAGTATAAAGGCAACAAAAATCACTAAGGCTGAATTCCTGCTCTATTAAGTTGCAAAGGCTGTGGAAGATGGTAAGAGAAGAAGAGGCATCTTTGTTTTAAGACTTGAAATTTGAAGTTAGCAGATGGCAACACTGTGCTACATGTTTCTGATACTGGGTACTGTATACAAATCCAAATCCTAGGAGAAGTTTAAGCTATATTGCTTGAAAAATGTTTCCTAATCATCACCGCAGTACATGTAAAAATCAACCCATTTCCCCTTTTTATGTACTGCTGACCATAGAAAAGTTAAAACGGAAGTGGGAATAGAAAGTAAATTTACATTTATGAACGACATACTAAAGAGAAATCTTAGTGCAATTTGGTTAACACAAAGCAGAGGTCTCCAGCCTGTGTTTTAACCTACAGTGATGGAATGAAGAAGGTCTCCAAAAAGTCTTTGGGAATGAATGGAAACAAGAAGAGGCACCAGTAGTTTTCAGGTGTTTGGTTGTATGTGTATTGAGTATTATATATATAAAGCTGAAGAAAGACAAAGCTGGAGAGCATCTGTAGTGAAGACATGGCACATTTGCTCCTATAGACTTACTTCTGTAATGAAGAACTTGAAAAAGAGCTAATTGAGAAGTCAGATGTTACAAGTACCTGCAGGCAAAAGGTTCTTTCGTGGACTGATTCACTACCTCTGTTCTGTGCATTAACCACTTTGCTGTCAATTAAGTTCTCTCAAAATTACATTTGCCATCCTCTCTCACAGTTTATGCAGAAATATTGATGATTTTCAGTTGCTAATTTTCCACAAAATAAAACTAATATGTGTTTTGGAGAGATTAGTCATCTGTTGATATTTCCTTTAATGGATATTTTAAATTGTATTAAATTCATCTGTTTCACAGCTCAGGGTCACTGTTTTCTTTATAAGTTCTTCCAAATAAAAATAGTAAAAATGTTTTCACTGGCAGATTTACTTTTGTTAGTAGTCAGGTTATTTTGCAGAGGTTTCTATCTACAATCAAATTAAAAATCAAATCTAGTACTGACTAAATGTCTTGCTGATTAGATATTCTGCAAGGGATACACATTCCTTCAAGTGAAGATCAGAAATACTCAAAAGAAAATGTATATCAACCATGAGAAGTGACATTCTGTTACTTTGAAGGCCATGTTAAGAAAAGACAGTATTTCTTAGTGCACTGTATATTGTTCTATTGCTTTTTATTTCTAGATAAAGGAATTCCTAGTATAAAATGCTTGAAGTTGTTATTTCAAATGAGAGTGAACCTTTACAGTGATCACAGTATCCTAAAGGGGAAAAAATATTCAGAGGAAGTGGCTGAATCAGGATAATCTTGTTCTCTGAAATCAACCTCTTAATTCAAGTACTGAAGGACCACTGAATGGAGTACCCATGGTGTAACTCTTGGAGATGGTCCTGCACAGGGAGTTGGACTCAATGATCCTTTTGAGTCCTTTCCAACTCAGCATACTCTGTGATTCTGTGAAATGCTTCCCCTTTTTCTGAGCCTTATCATGATACATTTTAATAAGAGCTATATTCATGACTGTAAGAGTGCATTGCCAACAGTGCCCCTTTTATTATATTTTTTGAGCCAAAAACATCAGCATACATCGACATGTGAGTAGAGACACTGGATTATTTTCTTTTCATTTGTGCCATGATCAACTATTGAAAACACTGTGATTTTTCTCTGGCTCCAGGCAGATTCTCGGTGTAGAGTTTAATTATTTTTTCAGTTGAAATGGGAGTGGACAAGTTGCAAGCAATTGCAAAAAAAGTATTGTTCTAACAAGGTGTACTCTTTTACCTGTGGATGACTTGTTAATATGTTTTCATTTTTTACAAGCAAGTGATCTCTACAGGTTAGCACAGATAATGTCATATAAATTTCTGTGGCTTTGCTACAGGCCCTTTTTTCTATATTTTCACATTTCTTGGAAGCTGTGCTAGAAATATTTTCATCATCTCCTCTGCATGATATTTTCTATTTGTCAGCTCATCAGGAATGATTGAGAAATTCCTTCTGCATAAACTACAGTAAATCACATGACAGTTTCTGTTATTTCTTGGTGGTGGTTATGCTAAATCATTCTACCCCTTCCAAAAGTGTAAAAGCCTCAGTTTTATAGGTTGTGCAGCTTGATCTGCTCATGAAATACCACTAGTATGGTCTCTGTCACAGTTCCAGATCATGTAAAGATGTAACTCAATCAACTCAAAATACCTCAAACCTGCTTTGTCTCAGGGCACTGTTACTTGCACTGCTCTTCCTTCCCATGTGTGCTAAGCCAGTAATCACCATATAGCACACCTTTGGCTTTTCTCGTCAGATCTTCTGAAGTTTAATTTCTGATCTGCTCTTTTTGCATACTGCCTTATCTGTGACAGCAGCATAAGTAGTAAAATAATCTTGATGGCAAGGGAATTGTTATTGGTCCTAATACTGGTTGAAAAAGTTTCAAGACCATTAGAGGGATTATGGTGATACATCAGTGAATTTCAGACATTGTGGTATGAAGTTTGTAAAGACATTCAAGGGCTAGGTATTTTAAAGTGCTCTGTAAATACAGTCTTAGTCTCATAATTGATGTCACATTTTCACAAGGCTTCAGGTTTTAGAGGGTCTTCTTGAAGACTGCAGAGTGTATGGAGTTGCTGAACTCTTCCTATTGGTTTACAATGTCCACTAGAAATATTGCCCCTGGAAGAAGCTGGAAGAACTGTTCTCCTCCAAGAAACAATGAAAGGCAGCACGGTGCTTGGATTTTAAGAAGGGATAATGCATGTTTCCTTCCAAGATGAGCTAATGCCCCTTTATTTGGGAGAAATTTGACATAATGTAGGGAAGTAGCAATAGGCTTTAATTTATAAAACCTCTTCAGCTTTGACTAAAACTGTCGCAGCTGGGTCCTTCACTGCATTTGTGTGTGTGCCTGTGCATGATGAAGCCTGACAGTGGTTAGAGTCCTGCACGTTGCTGAAATATACATAAATAATAATACTTACTGTATTTTATAAAAACCAGCAAGGATTTAATGAGCTCTGGCTAAATTTTTTAATTGGTACTGTAATGCAGAAAGACATGTCTCACATCTTAAGGAGAAAATAGGCAGCTCCTACATATGGTATCTGTATTTTTCCCTGTACACAATAGATGGCACTAGCAGACCACATGATTCACATTTATTTCCCACGTTTAGGCTGGCAAGTGCAATAGTTTTGTAGGTAGCTTTTAACTGATTTTAATAGCTGTCTGGAGGCTCAGTTAAATGATTTTTTTATTATGCCTTTGTGGAAAACAAGTCAGATCTAAGTTTCCTTGCCATTCCTTCCTTCCTTCATCTAAGTAAATATGTTTTGCTACCGCAACATGTAGTTTCATAGCAACTTCAATTTCAGTTTAATTTGTCTAAGTCAAAGGACCACTTGCAGTTAGCACTGGTGCAAGCTGCAATCCAGGTGTCATTAGTCAGCCACTTCTCTCAAGAAGATCTTCCTACCTTATTACAAAGAAGGTACGTTTTACTCAGTTGCTTCAATCAAATTCTGTCAGTTTGCAATGGAGCACCAGAAGACTATAATATAGACCTTATTTTCATGACTCAACAATATAAAAAGAACAGGATTTTAATTTTTCAAAATTGCAGCAAGTCTGCACCCAGAAAGAATGACGTGTCAGGTCGTAAAATAATTCAAAGGCAGTTGCTGTATCTATTTAAAATGCACTTTTGTGTATGTATAGCATCTTTTTTTCTGTTATTTCCTTGCCTAATGAAACACTTAGCCTTTTTTTGCATGTCTTCTGTGAAGTATAATGATAATCCAGTCCTCTGAACATTATTTCACCTGCAATGATACAAGCTCAGCATTCTCAGTTTTAAATATACCACACTAAGCATGGATATTCCTCTGCAAACTCCCATCAAACTTTGTATGGATTTTTAAAAATAAATACAGAAAGCGCTCTGGCAAACTATGAATACTTAATTATTGATAGCCATCTTTAACACAGTAGAACCTTCTTATCACACAGGTTCTCTTCCAACACACACTCATAAAATTCATTGTAAATGGAAGGTACATTTCAAAGAAGGTTTCTCTGATAAACATCTAGACTTTCATCATGAGATCTGCAGGAACAGTCTCTGTAGCCCTACTTTTATTAGAGATATTAGCAGCTGATGGATCTCCATGCGAAGACGTATCTTTCCTTCCTCTCATACTGCATCAAGTGGCTCAAACACATTAGACGGTTTGCATGGAGTCTTTTGATTCAAATTATTTGAGAGTATTCTGCTATGGCAATGGGAAGAAAGAGTTCTGGCAGCACAGACTAACATCAGCTTGGTAAGATGGTCACAGTAAGTGTCACTAAAATGTGCAATGTCATGGTCAGAAAGAGACAGGTCGATATGAGAAGATCATGTCTGCTATAAGGGTTTTGGTTTGCGTTGTTTTGCTTGGCAAAAGTATAAACCATGAAAAAATCAATAGCTTAAAGTTATTAAATAGTTTGAAAGGTCTTGTGGAACTAGGGCAGTTCTTACCAGGAAAAAGGAAATAATGCTGTTAATGAGATATAATATATGCCTTTGCTTTTATCTTTGTACATAAAGGCTCTTTTAAACTCTGCTCATTTTAGTTAGAATATGGAACTATTTATAGTCTGTCTGTCTGTGGGTGACTGGGTGATGCAATTCTTGAACAATACTACAGCAGATTTTTTGGTTATTTTTCCGATCAACCAACTTCCCCCTTAAACACTCAATGTATAGATAGCTCAAAAACCTTGACTATGCTGCAACCAAATGTTCTGAAAAAAGGTGTTATGCAGTAGGCTTTGTCATGGCCCAGCATGTCTGGGCTGGCTCTGTCTTTTTTAGTCTTCTGTGCTAGATTTAATTCATATGGGAGACCTGGGAAAGACAAAAACTGTTATTGTGGAGTTACTGTAAATATTGTTTTACACAATTGCTAGTCTTTTTCCCAGGATTGTTTTTTATAATAAAATAATTTGTGGGCTTTTTTCCTTTAAAAATTACAAATAAGATTAAAATTAGCATTAGGGGATTGTACACATCTGAACTTTCAGTAGGATTACATAAATAATTTTGTCTTTACTGCTTAGAAAGGATTTTGACCATAGGTCTTGCTTTTCAAGCAAAAACCTAATGTTTAGCAATTCCTCCTGACGAAATATCCCTCTTTTCTTACAGAGAGCTATTTAAGCTTTGAAAATCCAAATTCAATAGAAGATAAGAACCTTCGCTTGAAGGAAAAGTGATCTTCTTGCCTTTAATCACCTAAAATCAGACTCCAAGCCTTCTATTGGCTCTAATTGTTAGTATTTCTTGCTCTGCTCAGCAAGTGCATATGTTGTTCATAGAGCCTGGGGTTGTTTCCTGAATAGCTTCTGGCATCAGCAGAATAACCTCAGGGATGAATCTGGAAAGCAAGTTGTCTCCCTGTAAGCAGTTTGAAGGAGACGTCAGGCTCTAAGATTCTGCTTGTTCTACTTCTGCTCCTTAAACCCAACTTGTTTTCTTGCTGAAGGAACAGAAACAGTGTTCAAAGTGAAGCATTTAGACTCGAGGTCTCAGAAGGGATACCACAGATACAAAAGGATGTAGTTCTGATTAAGCCTCTAATAACATTTAATGTGAAATTCGGTGTAATTGTGTGTAAAGATCCTGGCACTGTGGCAAGATCTGAGAGGTCCCAGAGTAGCTGTTACAGTCTTAGAAGCAACAGAGGAACCAGGAGCCAAGCTTCAACAAGCACTTGTTTTCTCAGAAGTGTGGAAGCTTTCCATTGGCATGGCTTCCTCTGGGTTTTGGGGGCACGGAGATGGCGCCATTTCTTATTTCTCCCTTTGTCCTCTGTCCTTCTGTGTTACCTAATACTCAATTCACACAAATTGTGTTGGCAAACAGCTCTCCTAGTATGTTAGTATTAGGATGTGGTTTCTGTGATTCTGATCCAGAAATCATCTTTCTTCGTGACAGTCAACAAATTAGCCTTACTTTCCTCCATTTTGTGGTCTCAGTGTGATGTCTGGGGAATTTAAACGTATACAGGTAGTAAGTCATGGGTGCTCTCTGACCTGACTGCAGACCAAAATCAACTCTCAGCTGAGATCCTGCATACAGCTGGCACGGCTAGTTAGCTTAAAAGTGTTTAAACCAAACATTTGGGGTAATTATAGTATTATAGCATATTTTAAAGGGTGATTGCCAGTGCTGTCAAAGGGTGAAGCTGACATTTTTTCAGTACCCCTCCTTGCCAAACAGCTTTAAAATTTGAACTCTATTATTGTATTAGTATAGTTTTTTTGTCTTGAACTGAATTTAAAACATGCTTACTGTTTAGGGTAGGCAATACAAAATCCTGATCGCTACTTTCCTGGAATTTCAACCAAAAGGAACGGTGCAACATTATATAATCATATTTTTTAAAAATCAACTTGCAGTTTTACATGGCATCTTGTGTCTGCTCGTGGCAGCCAGAACTGAGCATTGCCATTGAAAACAGAGAGTCATGGCAGTATATTCACTCCAAAAATACCTTCTGGTTGCAAAAATATTTAACAATGTTAAGACTAAAGAGGAGTCAGAGGAAACTAAAGAAAGACAGGATTGGAAACTGTTCATTGCACTGTCAGATAAAAATCACTATGGAAAAATACACAAACAGACAAATAAAAAGCAACTTCTGGAGGAAAAATGCAACCCTGCAGACCACTGGGTCTGCTTGAGTAGAGGTTGAAGGATGAGAGAGGGTTGACTCTCAAACAACACAGCTAAATTCAGTGAGGAAAGAGCGCTGAGCATCAAGCATTCAGCTTGGGACTGGGAACAGATAAGTCTCTCACGGATTTCTAGGAAGAGCAGAAACACTGCCTTTGTGCACACTTTTTGGGTTTCGAAAACCAATTGGAATGCTAGATTACGTAATCATGTTTCAGAACCAGCAGTTCCCATGTATTTGTATCATCTTTGTATCAGTTACTCTCAAGGCACGAAGATGAGAAACAGGTTAAAGATTAGAAGCTGAGAGAACAGGTAAGAAACAGTCTCTGTATAAGAAAAGAGTGAGAAGAATAGGAAGGACTACAGGAGTTTGTCTCAAAGTCTGTAGAAATAAACATGCCACTTATCGCTAGCCTCAGAGAAATGAAGAAAAACAGAGACTCCTTTATTATCTTGCAAAGAATTAATTACCTTTCCCTCCATTTCTGGATACTAAGGATCAATACCCTGATAGGCTTCTTAGGAACAAAGCTATATTGTAATGCAGTCACAGGATCTGGAGAAGAGGTTCCTTCTCACAGATTGCAGCACAAAGTTTTCACCTTTCTGTTGATTCTCAGTGTAGAATTAGAGATAACAGGAGATTGTGGTTTCTTGTAAAGGTCCCCACGTAGCTTCTGGTGGGCAGACACCAGCTTGTTAGGCAGTCCCATAGGGAACACAGGGGAGCTTTTTGCCAGCAAAATCACAGAATAGAAGAGGAACACTGAGGGTGGTGATCTGCTTCAGTCCCAGCGTCATGTAGGAGACTCTGAAAAGGGTGTCACTGTGGGTGCAAGGGTGGTTTGCTTGATTGGGATGGGTTCTCCATTCCCAGCAGCTAAGTGATTGTTGAGGGAGTGATGGGAAAACAGAAACCTAAGTTAGGAGCCCCACACTCATCAATGAAAGTAAAAAAAACCCCACACAAACAAACAAACAAAAAAAACAGGAAAGAAAAGCAGTGAAATTGGAAATACAATAGATGCAGAACTGCAACACTGGTGAGTGTAATGGACAAGTACTGGTCTGGGGAGAAGTAAAGGGCTGAGAACTATACTGATGCAACTGGAAGAGCTGCAAGGTAAATGATCACCCACCAAATAATATGCAATGAAGTCTTAAAACATCTGTTTATCAGGAAGGTTCATAGAGATCCAGCAGAAAAGGGCAAAGATGGCTTTTCTTACCAGTGTTTATACTGGCTTGCATTAGGATCAATCAAATGTGCAGTCATATTTCATCGAACCAAGCCTATGGAATTAGTTCTCATCTACTAAATGCTCAGCGCAGGGGACAGTTCTGTCAGTCTACTGCTAAACCACTGTTTACCATAAAACATTGCTAATCTGAACTCACTCCTTAGCATGTGTTTGTTGCTGCCCTGGTCATTTCTTTTTGGGGTGTTGCAAATGGTCAGTATTGTTTTTTTTAAACAAGGGAACACATTATTCAGAAAGTACCAAACAACATCTTTATAATTATCATGAAGTCTCCTATAGAGTGTTTCCTGTTAACTTTCATAGTGTTTTGAAGAAAATTCTTTTGAAGGCTTTTATAGGCTCTTGTCCAACATATCTGGGGAGTCTGTTTTTCAACATCTAGTTTTACTCTTTAACGTCTATTTATGGCTGTTTCAGTGCCCTTAACCTCCTAGTGTTGTAAAATAACTGTTAAAACTTATTGATTTTAGATTTGCACACATTTGGACAAAGACCAACTGATTCACTAGCAGTATAATCACAAAATTAGTTAAGTTGTTCTTAAAACAACTTCATTTAGAGCTTGTATTCTTCTTTCCAATGCTGTGCATGAAGCAGCACACAGAGCTGGCTTTGTTTTGGATGTGTACAGCTACATCAGATACACCTTGTGCAGAGGACAAGCAGGAAGCTACAGAGGCTGAAGTTCACAGCAGATACTGCAAACAGGACATGAATTCCAGTACAAGTTCCTTTCAGGAATGTAGTAGTTTTGTCTCTTTTTTTCCCCCACTATTTTTTTTCACTTTGTTTTTAAACTTGCTTCTTTTTAAAGGATATGACTTGGTGTCATCTTTTTCCCCATGCACTTAGCTATCAGCCCTTATCAGGACAGCAGTGTAAGAACCTGGAACAAACTGGAATGATTTAGGCTTCTGGTATTTCCTGGCTGCTTATAAAAATCAAAGTAACTGGTGACTTCTTGTATGTGTATTTACAGTGATGGGAGCAAATATTTTTGTAATGAAACTTGAAATACAAATCCAATCACATTCTGAAGTATTCATTCCCTTAAGATCATTTCATGTTTGTGGCTGCTTTTGATGAACATATTGTTCATGGGAATTCTTCTGCTGGTACAGTGAAAACTTGTTCTCCTTTGCCACCCAACTCTGCACATAACACACTTTGTACACAGCTCCTTATTTCTTTACAGAAATAATTAATTCCTTCTTCTAAACAGGGATAGTGCTGTTTTAAATAAGGCAGAAATTACTAACTCTATCATCCCACTGCCCAGCTACCCTTAAGACAATGTGTCTTTCTGCAGATCATGTCACAACTGACATCTGGCATCCTGCACAAGAAAGAGAGGATTCTTTGCCTAATGGTTGAAATGTTCTCAATCAGTAAATACTTTAATGTAGTAAAAACTGTAAAGTGGAAGAATATGAGGGGTTTCCTGTTAAGCTGTACATCTGCCTATAAGATATTCCAAAAGAAGGCCCTATGAAGGAAAATTATGAAGTGAGAAATTATTTGTGTTAAGGCTAAAGTGTTTTTAAACACTTTTTTTTGTTATTACTTCTGAATTAGCTCCTCTGATGTTACATCAAACCTTATTAACCTTCTTTTAGCAAAAAACTAAGGTTGTTGCTTAACTTTCTGGAAGGAGCCATGAATTCCTGAATTCCATTGTTTTTTGGAGGCTGTGGTTTGATTCCCAGAACCAAAATGAATCTGATTCTTAAGCTGGCATATACCATTAAAGCATTCCTAGATGAGGGTTCTGAAAAGAGGTTTTGGTTTCAAAGTCTCTTTCATATTAATGGATTCCTTATGAGTGATAATGGTGCAATTATGAGAGATGGAGCACCAGACTGAGCAGTGGGCTGCACAGCAGTTGCTCTTTTCAGATTCATTGGAGGCAAGGAGTAGAGACTGGGGGTACTTAAATTTGGCCTGAGGAGGAAAACAAGACCTTCTAGCCATGCGACATGGCACCTGCCATGTCTAGAGGCTGTTTACAAGAGGACTCATTCAACAACAACAAAATCCTGTGGGATCTTTTCACTCTGCTTGAATTTAAATCACATTCTGTTCCTGTCACGCTTATCTGCTCAATGCCTCCAAGAGACATTTGCAGAAAAATACTACTGATTACTAGTTTTGGTTGACAATAACTTATGAGGCAGGTAAGCAGTGGTTACCAATACCACTTTTGTCTGCTGACTACTGAAGTATTCAGTGCACACGTTGCTGGTGAGGCTGGTCTGTGTAGTTTCTGTTTTCTGTTTGTCATCACCTGTCAAGCAGCTGAATGTATTAACTAAATTTGTCTTCAGTTCTACAGATATATATGTGCTTATCATGGACCCTACATATGTTTGAAACAACTGGCCATGAGTTCTGACACTGCTGTGAAACAACAAATAAAAATGAGCTTCTCCTGAAAAGAATGAACTGCCTGTACTGTACCATGACATAATAGTAAGGGTATCACAGAGATCAGGTTGGTTGGCACCATGTGCCCTGGAGTATTCACCTTGACTCACTGGGTTAATTAGCAGATTACAACTGGCATTCCGTCTACCACTGTTTCCAATCTCTTATCCAGAAATGGTGCTTCATGTAAAGCAAGACCAATAAATAAGTATTCATGTGGGAGAAAATCCAGAGCCAAAGCTAAAGTAAATTTTGTGCTCATTTACAGTCTGCCAAAAACTACAGGCTTCACAAAAGAGCTTGCTGATACCTTCATGGCTACAGTGTTGAAATGCCCCACTGTGCCAGGCTAAGGCTTTAGCATTCATAGGGCTGCAGATGTAGAAGCCTTGGACAGCTGTCTTTGTCAGTCCAGTCTCCATATGTGACTTCATGTTTGACTTGGCTGTTGGAATAGTGTCAAAAAACATATCTTACCTCTTCAGGTACCAATCAGAACTATCTAAAGATGTTCTGGACCTTGTATACAGACTCAACGAGGATTCCTGGATGGAAAATTTCAAAGGTGTCCTTTTTAGCAGCTGATTCTCCTTGTCTGATGTTCTCTAATTAGTAGATGTTTGTCTACTAACTGTTGCCTTAAGGAAAGGGGGAAAAAACTTTCCAAGACAACTTTATCTGGGTAAAGCAGAGAAGAGCTCTTTTACTTATAGAGTTTTGGATACAGAATATAAAGGAGCATAAAAGTATAAAAAGTTTAAAGAGTACAACACGTGTTGATAAGTAACAGATAGAAAAGACCAGTGCTAGGATGAACTCACGGCCTCAGGAATACCATGTGAGCTCTTTTCCAAGCACCACCGCTTCAAACATGCAGAGTAAATTAATCAGAAAGGCATCCCTTTCATGTCATTCCCGGCTGTACATGTACCCAGCCAACCCCCTGAGTCACCCTGCTATGTCTTACCGAAGCAAACAAAGGACAACAACCCGTCCCTCCCAGGTGAAAATCCAATCATGAAGTGGTATACAAATAATTGTTTTCTCCCTTTATTTTCTTTTTATCAGTTTGCTGTTTAAAATTATACTACATGGGGGCAGAAAACTGGAGAACAGTGTACATTTGATGGCAAAACCTAACTCTACAGATTTATACTGTGATTATAGTAGATTGGGAAAATTCTTTCATGTGCCCAGACCAAAACTGCTAGACCCTGTCTTCTGAAACTATTTGGGGCAGGAAGGCTTCAATATTCCTGTGGAAGAAGCCCTGGAAAGCTTAATGGAAGCAGATGGGCCTCAAAGCTCACGCCTTTGCTTAGGAGGGCATCCTGAAGAGTACAGCTGCATTTGCCTCTTCCCCAGCACATGAGCTTTCCTGAGTCTCAGAACAGAGTACATCTGCTGTGCAGGTTCATGAGGCACAGGGTATCACCTGCGAATAGAGTAACTAATACCCTCATTCAGAAAACAGATCTTTCAGTCTTGCTGCACAAGGGTGGAAGTAGCAGTGAAGAAATTCTCTGTTTACGATACATGTATTCCCATACCATTCCGTACCAAACCTTTTGTTCTTGTAGGCAATTGCAAAGAAGCAATCAAAGGTAGGTGACACACCTCTGAAAATATACACCCTAAGCCACTGGTATTTAACTACCCTAGAATAGAAAAGTACTATATAAGAATTATTATTAAAGCCAAGGCAAGTCTTTCCTGAGAAGGAGAGAGTCTTTCTGTGTGATAACATGAGGCTACGCCTCATGAGATGGAAGAGGAAAGATGTCCTTATAGGAATCACTTTGGGCTTTTGGAGAACAAATGGCATCAGACTGGGCTGGAAAGTCCATTCATTCTGAAAGAATACACCTAAACTAAAGAATTTTTCTGGAGGCAGGCCAACCAAATGAAGAAAATAAAACTATAAACTCCGTGAACTTTGTATGATGCTGAGATTTGTTTATTTATAACAAAATGGAGAAAAAAAAGGCAGGAGCACCTATCTTGTAACATGAACTTTAAAGTGTAAAATAAATATAAAGCTAAGAAGCAGTAAGGCCCAGGAATCCAAAACAAAGTCTGTTCAAAACGTGAGCAGGGGCACAGCTGTCACAATGCTGACTTAGCATTCTTCAGGTTTCAAAGGAAAGTCAAGCCCATCAGTATTTCTGTATCCTAGTAAATCCATACCTAGTCTTAGCTGCAAACACTGCTCTCATTCACACTCCTTCATCATGGAAAAACCCAGAATGTCAGTTGCCCTTAGACACAAAAAACCCCTACAAAAACAAACCAACCAAACAACACATGAATAATTGCACAGCAATATCATATTTCTGCCTTTCTTATAGAAGCCAAATTGGATCTAAGTTGTCACAATTTCAGTTATGGTTTGGAGAAGTGATTCCCAAGGAGAGTTTGTGGACCACTAATCATCCACAGCAATCCTCAGAAACACTGATTGTCCAGGCTCCTGACAGACAAAGTTTGCATGTTGACAATAATTCATTGCTTTAACTTGTTTAATTATTAAATTATATATATTTTTCTCAATTCTTTTTCATAAAGGCAATTTTTTTTCTTTTTCTGCAGTGACTTAAGTAATTCACTGAGTTTGGTTCACAGCATGGAGTTTAGGAAGCACTTTTTATTTCCGTACTAGGTAATTGACTATTGCAAATTGACTGGAGGAAATTTAGAAATAAGACATGTTTTTCCTGGGCGACTAATGTTTTACCTGGAGAAAACTGGCTTTATTTTGCACTGTGTACATAATTTCTTTCAAAATATTGGGTGAAAGTTTACGTAGTGTATTTCCAAAATGTTAATATGCTGACAGACCAGTAAATATAATAGCTGAGAAATGAGAATTTGAGTAATTCACACCACTTAACTGGAAGGAGAATTTGCTCCCTAAATACTCGCCTTTTTCAAGTTAGAGGTCAGTGGGGTAACTTTCCAAAGGCGTGCTGACACAGGAAGGAGGACAGGTGTTTCCATGGCTGGCAGGAAGGATGGAACCACGCTACATTGACTTTATCTTAGTTCATCAAAACAAGGTTTTCAGCTGCGGTTTTAAGGAGGCAGAAAACATGAATGGCTGGCGGCAGCAGCTAATGAGAACCAGAGCAGAGGGCAGCCTGCTATGAGACAGGAGGGCTGCATGGGGCTGTCTCCAGTGGGCTTCTGTAAAGTCGTGGCTGAGAGGTACAGACACCTGAGGGCAGCCCACAGGTGTCAGAAAGGTTTGTGCCATTTTTGAAAGCTGAGCACAAGAAGGGTAAAATCCCCAAGAGAGGTCACTGTTGGACACCACAAAAAAGAAAGCCAGTCTTCCTCACTGCTGCCCTCGTCCCAACTTCAGTTCATCACTTGCATGCAAGACTACTGTAGTGCAAGACTTGGCATTATTTCTCCTATAACCTTCCATTCTTGTTACTATTTTCAGTGTCTTACTGACAATGCTTAGCTTGGTTAAATAGCATGATTCCTCCATAAATTTCAGGTATAACTCTATTCTCTCCAAGTTAGATCAAAGGGCAGCTAAAAATCTGACAACTCCCTGCAGCCTGCCTGCAGGAGTGCTCCAACTTCTCCTGCCTTTGGTGTATTAAAATCAGTGGGAGGTAATTATTGTTATTTTTAGCAGAGTACAGGAATCATAAACTGGCTGGAAAAGTCTGAAATGTGGAAAATCTGAAATTATACAAAGGGTTGTTTCCAGTCCTCAGTTATTATCATAAAGCAGCAAAGTCTCATTCTCTCCCTGTCGCTATCGCTTTCTTACTAACTAGTCTGCTACATTTCTGCTTGCACCTCTCACCGCAGGAGTCCTTAATCCAAGGTTTGTATCTGTGATTCAAACTGTAACAAAGGAATGCAAATATTTTAAATTTGAATTCGTTCGGATTGAATGCGATTTTTCACTTTTGGACAGGTTGCCTTTAAAAGAAGCAATATAGAAGCAAAACAAAAAAAAAGGAAAAAAAAAGAAAAGCCCCCCACCTTTTAAACTTAGCCTTGTGCTCTGAGGTGGTTAACTGTCCCACTGATCCCGCTCCCCACCCCCGTCACCCTGTGTATTTACTCTAGTATTTGTAGCCCCACTTTGAGAGTAAGTTCCTTATGATTTTGTTTTGTGGAAAACTACACGCCAGCTTTAAAGCTTCTACAGTAAGTTTTTATTTATGAGTCATTTGTACCAAAACCAGACACTTTTGGAACTGAATGCTGCTCAGTTAGGACATCTAAGGAAAACAAAAATGAAAATGTAACATTAAATCTTTTTAAAGTTCCTTACAATGATCTGACAGCAGGAAAGGCCCTGCCTCGCATGATAATTAGAATTTCATATTTTGTAATATATTCACCTAATTATATTGAAACAGACATGATAATTTCTATTTAGGTAGCATGTTTGAATTTTCGCAACAGCTTAGGCATTATTATTCTTGCCATTTTAAAACAGGTGATTCCAAGTGAATTTTTGGAGCAGTCGCCCTTTGGCCACATGTACACATGTGCTGATGTAGGACAAAGGTTTTCTCAGCTGGAGCTCATACTTTCTGCTCTACCCACACTTATTTGGGACCTTAAGGACATTGATCATGCTGTTGTCTCCCTTTCTGCCTTGCCATGATGTGTATAAGATCAGAGCGGGTGATGTCAAGAACTAAAAAGTTCATACCCTGTTACCTAGTGCCACTTTTTGCTTGGGCCTTTCTCTCCCATGTGACAAACCATCTTCTACATAGACAAGAAGAGGAATGAATCAGGAGAACTTTGTCAATCAGAAATGCCCTCCAGTGTGCAAGGCCATCCATTCTTTTGCAAGTACACATCTTTTTTACTGCAAGAATGCTGGGGAAGTCAATAAGCAGATGTTGCAGACCTTATACTGATGGTGTTAATAAAGACTAGAAAGACTCACAGATTTTAAAATAGGTAAAAACACATAACATCCGTGGCAGCGTTCAAGGCCAGGCTGAATGGGGCACTGAGCAACCTGGTCTAGTGAAAAATCTCCCTGCCCATTGGAGAGGGTTTGGAACTAGATGGTCTTTAAGGTCCCTTGCAACCCAAATCATTCTATGATTCTATGATATTTCCTATTTGCATGTCGTAAAGTATGGCCTATCTTGACCATTCAGTTCCTCTTTGGTAATAAAATGTTTCTGCATTGAGTATGAATTAATCTAAAAATCTACATATATAGTAAAAGCATCAGTCTCTCCACTCTATTTTTGAATTTAAGACAGAATTGGGATGAAAAAGAAAGTCAAAACAACTCACAGTATAACACAGATAATAAAATACATCAAATCTTCATTAAAGTGATCTTAGCAGCTTTATACAAATATTTCTGACTGATCATAAAGATTTGTAATATTCCAAATGGATTGTGACAAAAACCATTGTTTTAAAGTTTCATAAAAATCAATTAGACCTCCTTCCAAGTTCTTGAAAGTCTTTTAAAACAGAAAACTGGTTAAAAAGTGTTCTTTCCAAATATATCCATTAAATCTTTCAAACATTCACTTTGTCAGATAAATTGAACAGACTTGTTGAACACAAAATATCTACACATAGATGAACATCTTTGCATTTGTGGAATTCAAATTACTGCTCCGCTAGAGCTCAGAAGAATGATGCAGAGTCATATTGTCATATTGGCAGTTGTTTAACTAGATTGCTTGCTTGTTTGTGTATTTTGTGTTTAGGGAAAAACTAACTTTTAGTATCTTCATGGTTCCTCCTAATCAATTAGAGAAAACTTGCTACCATATGGGACATATGTCACCCCTTCTGTGTTTAATTATTTCCTACTATCTTTTTTTTCTCATTAGGAATCCAAGTCGCTAACTGTGTTAGATGGAAAAATACAAGTATAGTGATGGCTGCAATTGAGTTTTGACTCTGAGGAAATGCAATTCTAACACATTGCTTCAAGTGCCTCCCTATATATTTGGAGATGGCCAAGATACACAATTTATACTGTTCAGGCATTCTCCAGACATTCAAAGTGGGATAGAATTTTCTTTAATCCTAACTTTGCCCACTTTTCCACTTCACCAGCCAAAAAAATGTGTTTAGAGGATGCGTTATAGGTGCCTGTGGCAAATGGATGTATTTATCAGGGCATCTGTTGTTGCACCTTTTTACTGCTCTGTCAGAAAAATATTTCCTTTTATTGCAATTGGAGTTTTCAGTTTTCTGTCAAGAAACCCCTCCAATATTCAGAGAGCCTTTTGGTGTGCATTATTAGTGCCAAAAAATAAAGTTTTACCAGACCTCTTCCCAACATCTAATTTATATGCATCACTGCCTATTTTTTATTAGGTGTTATTTGGTATCTTTTCCACACTATCCCTCCTCACACAAGAAGAATGAGTCAACCCTTTTCTCCTAGTCTCTGCTGTATATACGTATTACAATTTCAAGCCAAACCTGGGCTTTGTGACCATTTTCCCCCATAAACACGCAAGCTGGAAATTGTCAGTTTTAAAGCTACCTGTGCAACAGTACAAGCTGAGCTTCCTCTGCAAGTGTACTGCCATTTGGGTTTTAATTTTGCTGTTAGGCTCTGTATTTTCATAGGGAATCTCCCATTTCATTATCTTTCCTGGATGGTGGTGCAGGGCACCAATTTCCACAATTCTTGTATGTGATGGCCTGATGCTTTTAAGCTCAAGGGGAGCTCAGCAGAAAATGTTGTAGCAGAAATGGACAGAGAAATCTCTGCTGCGGCTGCTGCACAGGTTCTGTGTCCCTCTTACTGCCACTGTTGTGGTGCCAGTCTGGGTGCTACATGGGCATCACTCGCACTCTGCACAAGTGGAAAAATAGGGCTTACCAAGATTTTACTGAAGGTTGTAAAATTCTGGTGGGGCTGGATCTCACTTGGAGGAAAGAGACGACTGAGGAGGCCAATCACCAGTCTTGGAGCTCTTTAGGAAGACCCTCAAGTCTGATTTCCTAGCTTAACTTTGGAATTTCCTCACACTATATGCGTGCTTGGTGATTACTGGAATGTGCAAACAGGGTGTTTGTCTCTGGACTGGATCCTGAATTGCAAAGTCAACCTGACCTCAAACCTGACTCACCATTACAGAATTGCCTGTGACCTGGACTTTCAGTCAACCTTGGCTCCAGTCACTGGACCCTGTCAGCTCTCTTCCCCCAGGGACTCTGGCACTGTGCTGGTGCTGACCAGCTCTGCTCCTGCCTTGCCACCACCCTCAATTCCTGTCTTGTCCTCCCTCAGGGGAAGGGAACTTGCCCTTGCTGCTCCCTGGCAAAGACTTTCCCTCTGATGTAAACGCAAGAACACTGAATGTTCTAAACAGTACTATTTTAAAAAACATGCAGAAAAAGAGCAACTGAATTCTTCTCCTACCTTTCCCAAGAAGGAATTTTGAAGGAGAAGCTTCAGGAACAAATCAGCCCAAGGAGGGCACCTAGTCTGGAACATGGCAGGTCTAAAAATCTGCTCTAAGTGGGTCTGAAATTTTTATAAATACTTCCCTGGCATTTTGCAAGGAATAGATGCAGGGGATGAAGAGAAGCATAGAAAGAGGGGACTAGGTAAGTTGGTGAAGTATAAAGAAGGAGCTAGAGGAAGCAAAAGGAGCAGGTCAGTCTTTCCTCTCCAGGAACTCCAGACAGTCCTATGAAAGAAACATGAACTGAAAACTGACTCAACCTGCTGCAACCAGCTCAGATTCACCATCACAGTGTAAGAGCAGGCAGGAATTTTAAGTGGCATCTTGACCAGTCGCACTCAGAGTTATGTACTTTTGGGAAATATAGATGAATGCTCTGGTTTAGAGAGCTAAATATTATTCCTGCTATTGCCATGGGACTGTTTATGTAAATGAACATCATGCAAAATGGGTTTAGCAGGAATGAAAAACATGACAGCCTGCAAGACAAAACACTGAATAGGGTAGTAGAAATGAAAGGGCCTCTTAAGTGAGACTCCTGAACTTTAGCCTTTTTTCAATCTCAGTGACTTATTTAAATATGAAGAAAGCCTTTGCTCATGATCTATTCTTTTGTCTTTCACTGAAAAATCTTCTTTGCCTATAAGACAAAAATCATAGAGGAACACTAAGAAATACTAACACTGGTGTTTCTTATATTTGCGGTTCAGATATAAGTTCAATATGTACATATGTCATACTGGAAGTAAAATGGAGCTGGTAGTGCTTAAAGCAGCTGTAACTTTTCCCTCCCTGCACACTAGAGAGTCAAAAGCTGGAGACATCCCTCCCTGAAAACTAAACATTTTCGAAAATACTTGCTTTACAATGTTCTATTCAGCAAAATGTTTTTGCTTGTTTTGAGTTTTTTTCCTCCCTTTCTTCCTTCCTTCTTTCCCGTGCAGCTCAGATCATTTACAAAGAGAGTTACAGGTGGCTTCCTGAGAGTAATGATCCAGGAGAAGAGGAAAGGGACAGCAGTCTTCGGATGTTTTCTATTTACAAACCCTAACCAAGAGGTTTCTGTTCCCTCTCATGTAACTTTACAAAACTGCCTTGTCTTGAAAAAAAAACAAACCACAAAATCATTCTGCTACTACTTTTCCAATGTTACTATGCAATAATTCATATATTAAACACCCTACTGCTTTGGGGCTTGTTTATTTTTTTCACTTGTGTTTTGTTAAAGAACAATTTTTGTAAGGCTGACCTAGTGTATCTGTGATTTCTTCTGGGACTCCTGAATGGAAGTGCTAGCGGGAAGAAAAACTTTTATGTGGCTTTCCCTTCCCCATTTCTTCTTTCTTGATCTAGGATTATCTGATCTTGGCTTGTGCCTAAAGGCAAACTGACCAAAGCTATAACTGCGGTGTAATGGTGTCAGTGATTTTACAGAAGAACATTTCATCATAATGTTCCCGCTTCTTCACAAATCTTGAGTAAAAACCACTATAAACCAAAGAAAAAACACTTCACAGCAAGGTGAGAAGAAGCCAGAAAATGGTTTGTGATGGCAGGAATTAGGAGAACTTACTTGAAATTAGGGACAGTAATGTGTATTGCCATCACTCCATGACTTAATGAGCTTCAATAAGTCTGAGTATTTTTAAAGGCCCTTGGGACAGCAGAAAGAGAATTTCTGATCTCTGAAAACACTGAAGTTTACTGGAGGGATTTCCATCAAGTTACCAACTGCTGTGGCTAAAAACAAAACCTGTCATAATCTACTTTGTTAATTCTTTGTTTTTTAAGAAATAGATTAGTACTTATAAACAAAAATCTTATGTAGGTCACTAAGGTTGCAAAAAAGTACTGTGTAAACGCTGTCATAAAACCAAACAAAGCAAAATTATTCTGCCGTGAATAACATGTGGTTAACATTTGTTTACAATTCAGTCCAGCTATCAAAACAAGCTAAACATTTTGCTAAATGGTTCACAGTCATTTTAGACAGAACACAGATTAGGGGAGGCATATCCAGGATTTGCCCTTCTAGTGTCAGCAGTGCTGCTGCATCTCTGCTCCCTCTGCCTGGGCAATAGGCAAGCCCTGGAGGCTAATTGTATGTGCTGCTCACTGTGCTGTCCTCTGGTGAGCTGATCCCACTGAAGCCATCCAAATATTTTTAAAAAGAAGAAAGAAATGCAATGAATTCCCTCTTCATTTAATTCTTTATGAAAGAAAGGATTTAGAAACAAGAGTTGGATCTGGAGTTGAGAACACATCATTTTCTTAGTACACAAATGACTTAAGATCAGCAACTGAAATTTGTCTGGAGGATAAACAGGGAAATATTTTGCACTAAAGAGCTGTTGGAAGTGATGTGCAGAGGGGGAATGTCTGGTTGCCTGTGGAGGCTGAAGAGAGGCTTGCTTCAAAGCCAAGTTTCAAATATCATCTGTTTTCACTATAACTCTATGTAACAAAACAAGCCTCAGTAAAATTTTCATTTAAGTGGAGGAAAATTTAATTGTTTTGCTTTTTCACTGTCATTTCTTCTCTAATTCAGAAAGACATTTGAAGGAATTTTGTTTGCTTGGATCTTCAGTAAATAAAGGATGTGCACTGCTCAGGAAGAGATGAAATGTTGCAAATTGGAACTGAAAATATAAACATGTTAGGAAGTTAGAAGTGTCTATGAGAGAATGTGTACGTATGGATGCATTTTTTGTGATGTAAAAGAGCTTATATAATAAAAACTTTAAAAACCCAAGGATAAAGATTCTGTCCATGATGAAGTTAACCCTCAACAAATGTTTTTTTCTCCCCAGTTCACTGTGTTTTCATATGTACACTAGATAAAACGAGATCAATTAAGTGAAGACTTGCACTAAAGTTTGCTATGCAAACCTAAAATCACAAATGCTGTCTATCTTCCAGCTAAGCTGAGGTTCATGTGTCATTGGAGAAAGGACACAAAATGCGCTGGTGGACAATTGCTTGCAACTGAGAGATACAAAACCAGGAACAGATGAGCAAAATGACTGTTGATCCTAGGTTTCTCTCTTATGGCAAGACCTTACTCTTGGGAGCTGACTCCTGTGTGATAAGGAGGCTCACACAACAAGGATACATACTGAAAAATGGCCAAAGTATGCCTGACTGCTACCTGAACTGATTGTGTGACATTAATTGGGGCTATAGCTTGACTGTGTGAATAAAATGGTAGTTTAGATGCCCAACAGAGACATACTAAAGCTAACAGACACACACAAAAAAATCATAACCTCTTTTCAAAATGGAAAAAGGAAGCTTTTTCAGGGGAAGGTGGGGCTCATGGCTCCTGAAGTCAAGTTTTTAGGTCAGCAGTGCCCCCACTGTATATCATCTGGCAATCCCCCACTCCTGACAGTGTGTCCATTACTTATCACACTGTCCTAACAAAGGCATCTGATGAAAGAATCCAGTGTCAAATACTTGGGTAAGACTGAGCAATTCAGTCCCTGTGAGACGTAAGATTAGCAACACATGGAGCAGCAGCCAGCTGGGGCCTGAGGATGGGTAGCTGCATTTGGTGCTGCTGGTGGCTGAGGCTCACTGCAATGCCTGGACATCCTGTGGAGAATAACAGCATGTAATGGAGCAAAGGGATGGATGCCCAGGAGAGACAGGTCCTGGAAAAAACAGCTAGTGCAGGGTGTGCTGATATGTATGACGATATAGACACAATAATTGAAATGGAAAAAACCATCCAGAACAGGAGAAAGACAAGTTCAGTTATGCAACTCACTCTGTTTATATGGCAAAAGGAAAGTTTGTACTCCCACCTGATTTCCTGAGGACTGCCTTACACAACACCAGCACAGTGTGGTCCACTTGTAAGCACAATATAAATAATCCCCGAAGAGGACCGTCCTATTGATCCTGTTCCCTCTGCCAAAGCTTCAGTCACCACAAAAGCATGGCACCTCTCTTGATCCAAGCTGGTCACATTTTGAAATATTTTCTGGTAACTGAACACCCAGAGCAGGAAGTTCAGGGAAATGAACAGAATTCAATTTCCTAGGCAGCTCGAGCATGTGCCTGACTGGCTTTGATTTCTAAGATGCAAGCTCTGTGTATATTTCCTACAGCAGGGCTACAGACCACAGCCTTATGTTCATGAAAAGCTATGGGAAACAACTGGAACCCTGTTTACTGCACCTCAGATTCTACCTGCTGATCACACCGGTTGCCACTGGTTATAATCTAACTGGCAATGTATCAGTGCTGTTCTGCTGACTGATACACTTTGAATGAAGAAAATCCAGGCGACAGTACTATAGCTGAGTTAGGGCTGTGACTAGAGAGGTCTAAAAGCTTCTGACTGATGAGGGGGCTTAACCTTAGGGGAAAAGCATGAATGCGTACTGGGTAGCATCTCCTTCTGGCATGGACCACTTGGGGTCTAAGAAGACTTCAGCTAGGGATACTTCAGTTCAAATGCTGTTACATTATCTCATTATCTCTCCTTTTAAATTAGTTATTTATTTTCATCAAATCCGTAAGGACCCTGATCTTTGAGATGTCCTGCTCTCCCCACTGCCCAAACATGACTGAAACTGGCCAACAGGTTCAGAAAGTTGAAGGAATCTAAGCACAGACACGTGTATAAAGTCATGTTTTTTCCATAGTAAATCAGGCTGAAACATTTTCCTCTATTAAAATACGAAGAAGTCATCACAGAGGCATCCTATAAGATGGACAAGCTCAAAAAGAAAGCTTGGTTTCAAATATGGTAATAGGTCAGCTAAACAATGTTTGAAGAGCAAGGATGCCAGGAGGCTGGAAGAACAGTAACAAAGCCTTGCATTTACTACAGAGGAGGAGGCAAATACAAAAGCCAAATCAGAAGCAAAGAGAAGTTACACTTAGAAAAATACTAATAATAAACTCCCACCCATGATTAAATTTATTCAGCTGTTTTGAAATTATCTTCTTGACATATGCTTTTATGCAGGCAGGCAAGCTTTTGAGATCAGTTCCCTAAACCACATCAAACACATGATAAGGCATTATGAATTTTTATAAAAATACTGGCTGTCCCCTGAGGAAAAAGCAAATGATGAAACAACTGAGAAAAAGACAACTCATTTTCTTCATTCATTCCCCTCCCTATTTCTGATGTACTTTAAAAGTAGGTGAACTGGATCCAGAAGATCAAAGTATCATCTAATATGCAGAAGTATTCCTTTTCAAAAAGCTGTTGGGAAGCAGTTAAGATAAATCAACAGTGCAAGATGTTCATTGGGAACAGTTTAGTTCTGACTGGGGAAGAACATTCTCCATGCCCTGGAAAAATGGTGCAAACTGTGCTGTAAGAAATGACACCAGGATTATGGAATCTGTTGGGAGCATGGAGTCAACTGAATGCTGGAGATCATTTGTTTGAAAGCAAAAATATTAACCACAATTCTTAGGAGAGTTATTATTTAAAATGGGCCATACAAGTTTTTTTCCGCTGTCCAGTTCTTTACAGCTTGTTAATTCCAGTGTACCCAAGTTCTCACAACTGCAAGTGACTTAAAGTATAAGGTTTATTAAACAGTTGATGTTAATCACCTATAAAAAGAACTGTTAATATAAATGTAATCTGAGATCCTTTTCTTCTGCCCTGTATTTTTAGCAATCAGATACACACTCTTTCCAGTACAAGACTGGTCCCAAACTTAGCATTCACTTTAGTACAATTTCTCATTCTACAGACCAGGAGAGAAGCAATGATTTCTGCTGCATGTATACTAGAACATACAAGAGCTTGAGAAGTGAAAAATGTATTACCTAAATTAGAGAATACTATTATTTATGATTTCATTCCTTCAGGGATGGGGCACCAGTTTTGAAGTCTGAATCAAAGAAAACCAACTGTCTGCAAAGTGAGTATTTATTCAGAATTTTCCTTTTGACCCATTTACCTGAAAATGGGAAATACACTGAGTGAGAAAATAATCCACTAATTTAAGGTGAAGACACTGCCTTAATTTTTTTTTTTTTTAAATGCAAATAAAACTGAGTGCTTTGTGCTACACCTGTCCTCACCCAATGACCTGCATTTTAATTTATGGCCATTTAAACTTGTTTCTTCAGAATATGTGTAAGTATGTGGAGACACATCCTTTGCTAAGCTTGTTTCTGTCACTCATTTTTTATATGGCATGGGATATATTATTTTAATTTTCTGCTTGGTTTCCTTCATAATGTACTAGTCCATGGAACTCCCTTAAAAAAATATTGTATTAGCAAAGTTAGACAGTCAAACACAAAGCAGGAATATCCACAGCTTCCCAAATTAATGCAAATATTTTTGGAAGCACTAACAAACTTGTAATTTAGCACTGAACATCAATCTCTGCTCACAGCTGGAGTGAAATCTTGGTGGCAGGAAAAGGGGCTCCTGGAACACTGCAGTGCTCCTCACATCTTCCCTTAAAGCACTCAGTACTGACTTTTACCAGAGACAGAACTGCAAAATGAAGCAAGCCACAGGCCCCAGCTACAGTGGCAGTTCCTGGTTTGCCTGTAACGTGGCCTGAAGGAAGACACCACCACACAAAGTGTCAGGACCTTGGACCCCCCTGCAGGCATTTGACCTGCAGGTATCTCTGACAACAGGATGTCAGATTTTCTGAAAAGAAAGTAAACACACAACCCATTTTGCAGACAAATCCATTGTAAGACTTTTACCTCATATCTGCTTTTCAGAGAAAACTGGGTTTCCAGAAAGATTAAGCCTAATTTCTTGTTATGTAACACTGTGGAAAGCAAAACTGACCTGATCACACGTAACTCAAAGTTCTGATTTTGGTGATAATCTCCCTTCCAAGTACAGGCTATAGCTTCTTATATTTTTTTTTTCCACAGAATGTCAAACTATAGACTTACTCACTGTTGTAAATAACACACACTGGAAAGAAAAACAAGAGAGAGGAAGAGACTCAGCTTGGAAAAAGAACCATCAATTTTCTTTTCAAATGTAGCTGAACAGAGGAGTTGAGAGGGAACAGATTAATGATTACAAGTGCTAAACCAGGACTTCACTATAAAGTTATTATCATGTCCAGATGTTGGTTTTGCCTTTGACAGTTTTTTGAGGTTTCCCTCACACAAACATAGATATGCATCTAGTCTAAAGGCATCTTAAAATGCCTGTAATGCCCTTAAGAAACTGACCTTTATGCATTCTGCACTCCTGTTCACCAGTAAAATGAGCAGTATGGTGATGGGATAAAAAAGTTTGTTTAAACAGTGAATATATAATTCACTAATAGTACATAATTACTATTAACAGAAGCATTCAACAGCTATTCCAGCTACACACTGCAGTAGTTTTCATGCCTGCAAATTGCAATATTGCCCCAGATGATGAGTTTAAATCCATGCAAAATTTGGGTATATTAAATGTGTATTACTGACACCTCTTAATGTGTACTGCAACTTTTAAAAATTCTTTGCTGTTAGAAGCTTTTAAGAATAAAAGTCTCTTAAAAAGGGACTTCTTCTCATGAAAGTATTACATATATCTGATTGCTGTGCAGCCAAATTGAAATACTCCCCCCATCTTCTTTTCCAAAACAGATGGCAAATAATGAATAGGTTGGAATATTCTCTGCTTATAGTATTTAGGTTGTGATTAAGGACTTTCCAGCTTTCTGGGTTAGGAACATCTCACTAGAAAACTGCTGTAGATCAAGGAGGACTGGCAGAGATGACATAATTCATTCTCAAACCAACCTTCCCATATTTAATAGCTCCTTGTGTCAGTATGTGTCCTAAGCTGAAACATCTGATTGTATGTGGCTACAACTTAAGAGCAAAGGGATGTGTTTAGCAGATGACACTGGCAGGAACAAAAACGCTTAATGTGGTCACAGGTTCTGAAGGTAGTGGAAGCACAATGGCTGCTGACACACTGAACATAAAAAGGGAAGGTTTTATCTTTTTTCTTCCTCTGGTTCCTCACAATTTAGACATTTGGATTTTTTCTGCGCAGTGTGGCACCACTCAGCTGAGAGTGGAGATAAAGTGGTGAGATCTTTGACAATGTTTCTGCAAGTCTACAAAGGCTGTACTAGTCCAAAGCAAACATCTACACTGAAAAAAACCTGCATGTCTTAAGCAGTTAAAATTCACCATGCCTACTAATGAAATTGTTATTCTGTGACATATATAATTACTGATCAATTATCCCTTATATTAACAAGTGACTGTAAGCTAGAGGCTTTCTTTTTCATTCCACATATAGGTACATCTGCAGTGGTGTAAAAGACTTTTTTTTCATACTAAAATTATTTTACACAAAGAGTTTCTTCAGAATGTTAAATAACTGAAGCTACACATCCTTAAATGTCTTTTGGTAACCTTTTTGGTTTATTTAGAAAAATAATTACTACTATGTCTCAACTCCTTAAATCGTGCTCCTTCCTTACATAGGCTCATATCAGTTTAAAAATATCAGACAGTCCTGATTAATTTCATTCTTCCTTAAATATGTTTGTTAGAGTAGTGCCTATGGGATGCTCAGTTCTACAATAGTTAAGAGTGCCACCATGAATTAGGTTAAACTCCAAACCCCAATTTTCAAAACTCACCCCTTAGGCTAGCAGGTTGATATAGCCTCAGCATAATTAGTTTTGGAGAAACATGAATTGCAGAGACTTCATGATCTAGTTTAGAACAACATATAGGAATAAAATAGAACCACAACTTTGGTTTACAAAGTATAGCTTTAATTATACAAGCTGCTTAAATGAGTTTTCAAATATAGATTTTAAAAAGTCACGAATGTCTCAACATATACTTTCTGAAAGAATATTATCACATTTACTTTTGAAATACTTATTGCTGATGTGTTAATATTTGATGACTTTTACCAAGTGTTAACTATTGAACATTTTTGTTTAAGTGTTCAGTAATAATTAACCCATCACTTAAACACCATCTCTGGACATTCTCTAGTGCATATATGCTTTTGTAGGCGTTCAGGCATTACTGATTTACAGGTTATGGAGAGCATAAGTATGTCTGCCAGGCTCAAATGGGAGCCATGCTTAAGTTACAGGAAAAAAAAGCACCTAATCTACTGAAGGGGCATAAATATCTAAGAGAGAAGGTATTGACTCAGTCATATGGCTAACAAACTTACAGACTTAGAGCTTCTGTTTCAGTCTCTTCTTGGTCTCAAAAGAATGTGAAATACCAGAAAATTAATGACTGCCTGGCGCACAGCATTCTGGTATAATCACAATAACCTGGGGAATTCAAATAGATTATGAAGAATTTCATGTGGGACAAATTATATTAAAGAAGATTCTCTAATGAAATGTCATTTTTGACTCACAGAGGACATTAAATAATTTGGAGGGCAGTCTCCAGGGCCAGTGAGGCTGTAAGTGCATTTCTTTATATTGTTCTCCAATGCCTACCTGAAGAGGTGGCAGGTTTTATCATTATACAAACTGAATTTTACCTTCTTTGCTGAAATTATCAGCAAAGGCATCAACTTGGAGGTGATTCCTCATCCTATGCAAACTGCTCAGCCACAGCTTCTTTCAAATAAGCCCAACAGCAGTCAGAAAGTGGTTTCAACAAGCCCACGACACTGAACAAGTAGTGAGAATCTGGTATTCCATTAATCATCTTCCAGTCCCTTGCTTTTTTCACAGTATCATTTTCAAACCAATCTTGCAATGTCTGTAGCTTTCTTCAACACTGCAACCTGAATTTGATACATAAACTCTTCTACAAAGCAGGAGATCCTTTACAACTTTGTATAGATTCTAAGGTGGTACCAAATAGCAGGATATGCTTTGAGAATTCAAATTGGGTTTTAATATTTTTTCACTCGTATTTCAGTTTCTCTCAAAATAGATATCACTGATTTGCAATCACTATAAGATAGCTGACTTACATGTAATTCTTGTTGTGTCACTGCAGATATCGTATATTGGGAAAAAAAGTAGAGTTCATCAACAAAACAATTTCATTTTTAAAAGTTCCTTCACCTGTTAAGTTATGGGGCAGGAAGAAGGCAACTTAGGTTAAATGTGTTACATAGAAAATCTGACAATGACCAGAATGCAGTTTTAGAGACCTGGAGGTTTAGAGGTTGGAATTCTTAGAATTCTACAAAGTAATTTCAGAAGAATCAGAAATGAATCTGAAATGATGCAGCACAAAAACTGCAAGGATATCATGATTCATTTTCATGGTGGAAAGGTTCAGGTTGAAACATGCTGCCTCTTCAAGCTTTCCAGAGAACATGGAGGATCTCAGTTCCCAAAAATGCTGTCAGATAAATCATGTCACGCATGTGACCCAAGCAAAATCATTGTCTGCTAAAGCTCCAGACACATGAGCACTTAACAGAGATTTCCAAAGGCTGAAATCAGTCTCTTCAGTCACTAAAGGAAGATTCACTATCAGAACTGTCTTCTGCTTTGCCATCATCTCCCCAAGCAGGCACAGGGGCATCTGGGGTCCTGCAGGCAACAAAAACATTCTCTGTTGCAAATCCAGCTGAGAACACAAGCAACTTAGCATTTAAAGCTAATGTCCTTTCAACTACAACTGCATGCACAACATTTCACACATTAACTGTTTATGGTTCACAAACTCACACCTTAATGGTATTGCTTCACCTACAACTGAAAGATAAACACTAGAAACTATAACTCACTGGACATCAAAACTTTGTAGACATCAGTCTGAATGCACACCTTTAAGAAATGACAGATCACCAAGAAGTGGCAAACACTTGTAGAAAGAGCTGAAAGCAGGCGATAATGATTAATTCAATTTTTTTCAATCTTCAGAGGTTCTAGGGCTGAAAGGAACATTCTGTACACCATTGAGCAGTGTAAATAGTACATGAAAAAATAAGACAGGAAATGAACAACATTGTATCCAACTAAAACTGCAGGGATAATTTAGAGAAGCAAAAAAGAATTACTCACAGTGGAATTTGGCTAGAATGTTGGGTTAAATTTGACATGCAAGAACAGCCATGGGATTTTTATGGACTACAAATGATCAGAGTTCTTGTATTTAGTTTTAAAGGGAATATTTAAGATGGATCTTAACATCATGGCAGAATATTTACTCGGGGAATCTACTGGAAATGAAGGGGAGAGAAGAAATCCATCTATTGAGTAACTAACACTACTGCTTGAAGATGGTGGCTCTCCCTGGAGTCTCCCTCCTAAGTAATGAGTCTGACATACAAGCAAGACTGAGTCTGATAAATTCTGAAAACAAGGCAGAATATATACAGATAATTATACTTGGGAAAGAATGCTATTCAGAGAAACTAGCTTCCTGTATGCCAGTTAACATCTCTTGAATAAAATATTACATTTTAAACTAAGCTGATAATTGTATTATTCATCCTGTTCTTATTTATCTTGGAGGTACAGAATTTCTTTTCCAGCTTTAGTTCTGTTCACTATAATTTCCCTGATGTAAAGTAAGGTACTTTTAAAGTGTAAACATTTTGGGTGCAAAGATGAGAAGTGTGTTAAAGAACTGCAAAAGAGCCTTCTCCCTCTCCCCTGCACACCTCTAAAACAAATTAAGAAAGCATTTGCTTTCTCATGCAAATACCACTTCACAATATTATTCCTTGTTGCCATGGTAATGACAAAACAGAAGAGCTGTGCAAAGACATGACCTGGAGAGAACAGTGCAAAACTTTTGTCTAATAAGAAGAGGAAGATGGCGCTGAATTCCTTTAGCTCATGAGAGGAGGACAAACTCTTCTGGAACTGAAGGCAGACAAGAAAGGAAGGGTAAGAAACAGAAGTTAAAAATAAATAAACTGGGAGCTTGATAGAATAGGCAGTTACCAAGTGCTCCAAAAAGCTGAGAAAGGAGTAATAACAGAAGTGGAACAGCCAAAAGAAGAGAGTAGAAACAACTCCATATTAATAAATTAGTACATATACAGCCCGAAAAAGCCCATGCTCAGTCACTGGCAAGTAGCTGGAAGAGTCTGCAGTAAGCAACTGAGCCCACAGCATTATGTACACTTCCCTAATTTTCTCTGTGACTGACTGAGCAGGCCTAAGAAACCTCAAGACCCAAGAAATGTGGTGTGAATGGCACACATACAAAAAGAAGTCTATAGTATCGAGACACTAAAGGAAAAAAATTGAAAGAATGGTCACCCCTGACTCCTTAAAATATTCTGCATGATGCACCTTGCCACATAATTAGCTTTCTTTAACCAGTTTTCAAACCCATAACATTTTAAAGAAAATCTGACTAAGCATTATTGTGGCACAGAATCTCTAAAGATGGGCTTTGCAATCAAATCTCAACCACATTCTGTGAGCCTCAAGACACAGTAATGTTTCTGTCTTACCCCAAACCAGAGACGATCCAGAAGCAGATACTTTTTTAAAAAATAGCTTTTGAAATTTTAACCTATTACGTTTTCTATTATCTACTATGAAAATGAATCCAAACATGAAGAAATAGCAGCATTTACAGAAAGGTATGGACTTGAAATGCAGAGTGAAAAATACAACACATTTAACACACATATAGAAAAACTAAGTTGGATAACCCTATCTCAGACTTGCACAGGGTCTTACTTGTGTTCTTTTTCATATTTCTCATTCAATCAGTAGAAATGTCAACAGAGGAATAACAACTTTAGGCTTATTAAGACACCAGAATGTAGCTGGGAGATAAAGTGATTCAGCATACGATGGTATTTCAGGTTTGTTTTATTAAAAAAGTTGCTGGTTTCAGAATCAGCCTATACAAAATGTAAAGGAGAAATGGTCTTTCTAATACACTGACAGTTTCTGAAGAGGATACAAAAGTGCTTCGAACACTTTGGTAGCTACAGTGTAAGAATGACAGCTAATGCTTTCATCAGTTTAACAAATTCTGTGAAATAACACAGTAAAACTAAAATATCAAAAGTAAAATAATTCTAAAATTAATGTTTATGGCCATTACAACAAGAAGGTTTGAAAATTAGTATCTATTCTTAGTAGTCTTCACATCAGGTTAACTCAATCAACAGTCAAAATTTCAAACTGCTGACTTCAATTTACACTGTCAAGTTGTACACTCCATCTGCTGAGGGAACCTCGAAATAACTGTGCTGTCTCTCATTAATTAGGCAAAATAAAATTGAGATTTTTCTTATTACTCTATAATTACAACATTTTGTTATTGAAGTGCTGAAAGCAAATATCTGGGAAAAACCTCATACTGTAAACTGTGCAGTGAAAATGGCTATTGACATTTTATTTGATTCCTCATCACTAAATGCACATTGTCAAATGTTCCCTTGTCATTCCTATATCCTTTTCCTTGAATCACACCACCTCTGCTTGGCTTGGAAGAAGCATATTTACTTCCTCTTAAGTCTGAATGGTAAAGCCCTGCAACTTGCTGTTTGGGAGGGTACAGGACTGACCCATGTACATTTCAGTCTCTGTACGTCCTGGGACATGCCTTGAACTAGACAAGGCTGAAAAGACAGCTCACATTTGAGGCTGCATCTCTTCTCCTTTGGTACTGATGGACCCCTTCAGACCCGTAAGATGCTAAAAAAATCTTTCACAGAAGACTTTAAAACCTGTTTTAATTCTGGTAATTTAGACTCATGACATCTGGAACAAGCTTTCCTAAGCACACTTTTTTTTTTAAGCTTTTTAAACACATGGTTGCACGCCAGCCGGACCGAAAGTTACAAATTACTTACTCGAGAAGATCTGGATTTAGCCCCTCAGAAATCATTTTGTTTCGTATTGCCATTACAGGAACACCCTGTGTAGCAGGAGGAAGAATAATAAGAAACTACTGGACACAAAGAGAAGAACTAAATTACACAGGTTCATTTAAGCCACACTCTCGTACAAATTTAAGCATGTCACTTAAATGAAACAAGAGCATGGCATGATAATCTCAGCTGCCATCAGTACGAACCTAGAAGCAAGGAACAACTGAGATTAAAGGTCATTTTAATCCATATTATATTTATGGCAAAACATCCAGAGAGGTTGCAGGGAGAGAATCAAGACTGGATACGTATATTTGCAATTCCTGCAGACAAAACTAGGAAGCTGAAGTCATCTGTATGGATAAGGATGTGAACAAAGCACAAAGCAGCACAAAGACAGCAGAGAACAGTTGTGCTAGGAAGAAAAAGAAGACTCGGACATGCTGAAGGTATACCCAAGAGAGAGGAAAACCAGGAAAGTGCATATGCTACCACTCCAGAAGGATACCTTAAGGCAGTGCTAAAAACTGGAAAAGTCTAAAAAGCATGCAGAAAAAGGCAAACAGGACATGAGAACAGAAGCACAATTTAAAAGTGACTTTTCTGAATACAAATGCTTGTGCAGTCAGGCTTAAATCTTCTGTGACTTGTGGGCAGATTTCAGCCAACTATACGTGTCAAAAAAAATTCTTCCTTTCACTGCAAGTCCTTCCACAGCTTCTGCACTCTATTTTATTCATCAACACCTAAACATCCCCTCATAAGACCCACTTCATCCTATGAGATACATTCCAACAAACTGCTCCTATGTTTCCACTAGAGTTGCTCAAAGGCAACTTGTTGCTTTGCCATCTCCTATTGGAAACCATCAGAAACACCATCTGGATCATTCCATGACAATATAGAATATGGGCAGGAGGGCGGGTGGAGTGGAAAAGGAGGATACAACCTCTGATTTGAAAGGGACAAAGCTAGTGGTGTTCTAGGAATGTCAGGACAGGCCTCACAAGCTAAATGAAAAGTAGTGTAGGACTCTGTTTGCATAGAACAAGTATCTTCTGTAAAAAAGTAAGTAAAATATTGATAAAATAAAGGGCAGCCATAACTAATGTTCTGGAGAAAGGTAGTACTAATAAGAGTTCCAGTAGCTAACCTGGCAAAGTGAGCACGAAGGTAACTGCTTACTGTGATTTCCTTGTGCAGTTAACAGTAAGGATCACAATCAAGACTTGTGCATGGACATTCTGGAATAGCACACAGACAGGTACATGGTTTTAGCAATTTAGCAAGCATATCAGCAAAAATGTCACTCAAATAGTTGCAAGGAAATAGCCTGAAATAAAGAACTTCGGAGTACTTCACAACTAACGTACACTACGGAGTGGAATATTTTGAATTGTCATTTGAATATTTCATGACAGTTTAAAAAGTCACGTAGAATAGTATAGCTACAGTCGCCAGGGACTGTGAGTCTATACACTGTCTTGTACTAATGCTTTTTCCCTTGCTTGACTTCTCTTAGCGCAGTTTTCCTCATTGCAGAAGTCACTGATGAAGTGTTAATGCATCAACTCAAACAAAGTGAAAACAAATTGAGTCAGATCGGGCAAAGCAAAATTTGCATTTGTTTTCAGTAAAAGGGAACTTAGTATAGGAAATTCTAAGAAGGGGTTGCTTTGATGTTCATATGTGGAGCAGTGTTTTATTCCAACACTGTGTGCATCAAAATCTGCAAGAAAAAAGCCTCCCAGTACCCTCATATATTACAGATTCACAAAACCAATCCAAAGTTTAATTGAAATACCCTTTTAACAGTGGATTTTCTTCCTGAAGGAAAACAATTAAGATTGTACCTATACCTGTTTATAATACAATTAGTGCACTATAATTACTTTATCTTTCGTGCTTTTATAAGTTTTAGTCGGGAAAAATAGATTCTAATACTGTTGTGACCCTAAATCTTACTAAATTGAAACAGAAAACTACTTTAGATCTAGATCTAGAGAGTAGCTCCATGGAGCATACAGGTCCACTGAAATGGCACACGTGTACTTTTCTAGCCCAGAAGCCAGTACTAAGTTTCCATTGCATTTGCCTCTGTCCAGTTAAGATTTGATATAATCCAAGTCACTACATACTCAACAGTCCACTCCAGTCCTACTCCAAGACTAGTCCTGCAGCTCAGGAAGCGTGCAGGTCCTGGAGAAGACACAGTGCAAGTAGCAATCTTGTTGAAATATAGGCTTTAGTTTTTCACAGTGCACATAAAGGCCACGCCCCATCAGAGCTGGGAGTTCCTGAAGATTAATGCACTTTCCATGTTTGGTTTTTATTTCAGTCCTTTAGAGCAAGGATCAGTCCATTATCACGCCAGTCAGTGTCCTGGCATCTATACTGTCATTTCTGGTGTTCAGAATCAAGTAAGACTATTTGTACTTTAAACAGGAGTTTATCTGAAATCACAGACTGCTCCTGTCACACTGTCAATAGAAGCATTCTGAACATCTACTGTGGCAAATATGACACCACTTTTTAAAGATTTGCTTGAATACTATTGTTGTATATTTTAAAGAGTGAGAAGCTACTGTGCTCAAATGCACTCCATCAAAATCAATTTGTTGCTATTTCACAGAAGACCTACGTTTCGTGCAGAATGGTTCTAATTCTTATATACTACAAATATTGCGAGTAGTAAATAAACCATCAGTTCAAACAAATCTTCAGCTAGAAACTTAATTTGGGCCAATAAATGGCACTAACTGAAATACTTGACCTGAGGAGAAGACAAGTTTGGCAAATACAAAAACACACATTAATTTGTAGTATGTTAGTTTGACTTTCCTACCACACTGTTTACAACTGGCACAGGAGTCACCAGGAATTGCCAGTACAAAGGAGAAATGTGGAAAGTGAGATCTCACTCCTCTAGCAGTCACAAGAAAAAAAAGATAATTCCAAGTAATTAGACCATCCAGCACTTTCAAATCCATTTTGAAGTCTGGCATTAAATCAACACACTAGCACAGTGTTCTACTCTCTGCTACTATCCCACTGCTAAGTTTTCCAAATGCTTTGTAACAACCTACCCATAAAGTGCCAATTTGTGATTCAAGTGAAAAACAAGGTCTGGAACATCTTCCAAAGGACCAAGCACACCAATTGTAATAATTTCTCTGAGTGAAATTGTGAAGCTAGCGTTAACATTTTACTAATACTATGACACAGTCATACTTTCCAGAATTATACTATATATTACAGAAGAAAATTTCCACTGACAAACTGAAAATAAAGACAGGTTATTTTCTTTGTTTCCCATCTAATTTTTCATTTTGTGAATGCAAGAAAAAGGGCTCTCAAAAATGCCATGAATGGTCTCCCATTCATCTTTGCATTCCTTCATTAGCTTTCACTCATGTAAATACTGAGAATACATTTATTTCTTTCCTATTTATCTGTAGAACAGACCACAGATAAAATGGTAAACAGAAGCTGCATCATGAATAACAACTGAAGTGGAACCACATAGTGAAGTAACCTTTGTAGCTCTGTTTTAGCCCCCACAGAAATATCAAGTACTCCTGTTCTGGATTATACTAGCAAAGCTGTACTTTGTGTGCTTTGTACCTTACAGCAAAACCAAACTTGTAATCATGTCTGGATGCAGGGAATGACTCCAGTTCTACCAGAGTAACTACACTTTCCATGGCATCTTCTGTGACTTCAGCTAATATCACTTCGCATTTACACATTTCACACCTTGAGCTCACAAGTATATCAGAAAAATTTTGTAGAAAGACCTTGTCAGGAGCTGTCTGAGAAAACATATGACATTAATTCATTAGTAAGAGAACATGTGCTAGAAATATTGTGATGTTATCCTAGCTAAAAGATTATCATTGCAATATGTGTTTTCAGACATATTGTGCACATATTTAATATTCACTTACAGCTGTGTGTGAAGTTCCACCTAAAAATAAAACAGTAGTCAAAGAATGACATGAGAACTGACTTACCACTTGTACCATTTTGAGATATCTGGCATATCTTGGATCCTTGGCTACAGTTGTGACATTTTCTGTTACTATCTCTGTTTTCTGTAACCCTTCTTCATGTACGTTGTTCTGCTGTATATGAAGAAGAAAACCTTTAATGGGTAGGTGTACAGACCAGGCACATGGAGATATTTCAATCCATTAAACTTGATACTTAAGGTAAAGTGCAACTCCCCTTCATCAAGATTATTCTGATCTACACTCATAGCATTAGAGATTTACAAGATGTATGAATGCACAAAATCCGGCTCTTTTGTTATTCAGTTGCAAGAGTGTCTTTTTACTTTTAGTCACAATTTTAAGTTATTGAACAATACATGAAAAAACAAAAAGCCTCCAAAAGCCCTGTTAAGTTGTACCTAGTAAATAACACAGCACTAAATGTAAACATTCTTTTTATAAAAAAACATTTCTAGGAATTATATCTACAAATCCCCTCCAGTAGTCCAATACATTTTTTCCTCAAGATATTTGATTCCCTAGCAAGTGTTTCATACAGATCATATAACTTTTAAACTATACTTTTTAGCATAAATCATTATCTAAAGGCTAATGTATGAAAAATGACAAGAAGTTCTAGTGCTATTTAAAGGAACACAGCAAATAGTATTTCTGCTGTAAAACTAACCATTTGAAAGCAGCATTGGAAACCTCCTTTCAGGAATATCTACACTTCATATACTTAAATATACTTTACATACTTTAATATCTGGGAGAAGGAACATTTTAAAGGAGACAAAATAATGGTGAGTTATTCTCTGAGATGGCTGAAACATGCAGTGCTGTCCATTCTCTCTCCCATGTTCCTGCATGCAAATTAGAGTTACAATCCTTGAGAGGCAGACAAAAGCAGCCAAGTACTCCAGCTACTGCTGCTCCACAGCAACTTCCAGCAACTAAGAGAATAAGCAGAGATTGGAACTGAAGATTCCCTAAGAAGAAACTGTAAGAGAAAACTGGGAAATGAACTCCTTCTACAAATGGGCTAGAAAAGCCACCAAAGTGGTGACCACAGGATTTAAGTCTGGGTTAAAAAACCAACCAACCACACACATAAAACACCCCAAAACAACAAAAAACTATTTGCAGGCATAGGATCTTAATGTTGATTGCTTATAATAAGCTTGCATAGAGATTAACGTATAGAAAACATTCACTATAATAAACTTCATGCTGGAAACTCACATTCTAAAGAAAGAATAAGAGTTGGAATTATATCATTCAAACGGTTAGTTTCATTCATGCCTTTCCAGGTCCACTGATGTAATTCACATTCATGTTTTAGTGTGATTGAAGAAGAGGAACGAGGAATTTACCATCAGATTTGAGTTAGTTCTAATTATTTAAGTCACACAGTCAACAAAGAGCATACCCTTTTTGCTTTAAGTCACTTGTTAAAACAGTGTCATTAGTGAAAATCACAGTTTTAGATCTTTACAGTTGATGGCTTGCTTCCAATAGACTTGCTTTACCCTTCTATTTCACAACGACACTAAAATCTTAACAAGGAGAGGTATATTCCTTCAATGTGTTAGTTATGCTTCATGACTTACTCCAGATGGAGGTGATACGGCTGTCTGTTGATCTGTAGTAGCTTGTGCAGCAGGACCATTTGTAACACTATTTGTATTCGCACTTGGCACTTCAAATTTGACATCTTCTAGGCCAGGAATAGAGGATAACTGAATGCAGAAAACATCATCAAATAAGCAGTGAGCACATCACAAGTCTATGGGTACAATAAAATCTGCAGCATGCTGCTTACCACATACTGCTAAGACAGGTTTTACATTAGTAAAAGTGTAACTCTATCACTAATTTTGCTGTTTTTATTGTGGAAAAATCCCCGATATCTTTCTATTCAGGTGGTTTCTACAATAAATCCCCCAAAACACTTCCTTGGAGCTTTCACTGTTAACACAGGGTCACAGAGCAGGAAAGGCTTCCACACCTTCCCAATATTTTGCTACTGCACTTACCAACAACACAAGAGCCATGCCATCTCTCCTACTCCCTCTACAGTGAAAGAAAGCATGACAAGAACAGCTCTATCATCTAACAGATGGATTACTGCTTACAAATTTTTCAATTTTCTACATCTTTCACTCTTTTTTAAGGGAATGCTGAGAATGGATATTAAACACACCACAAATCTTTTTGAAGGAAATTCTATTTAACGTGATTATGAAGAATTCTGCAAAAATAATCATAGTCATTTCAGCTGAAGAAGATACATCAGACACATTTGCAGTAGCTTAGACCCACTTCAGATCCCATTTCAATATCAAAAGACTTTCAAGGCTTTTATCTAGTTACTTATATTAGTTGAAATCCTTACAGTCCAGACAAAGATAGTTTCATTTCACAAAGGGAGCAAAAATTTCTTTATTAAAGTTTGCAGGGCAAATGCAATTTTGTACTGCAACCCTGCAACACAGGTTGCACATCAGAATACCCAAAAACGTCTCTCGATTTTCTTAAAAACAAATATTGCAATAAAATCAACACAAGTAAGGTTCAGTTGCCTTTTCAAGATCCAAGTGCTCCTTTCCAGCTCCATATGCTTAGCAGAGACAAACTCAACGTTTCCACTATATGCTGTTTGTTCCTTTCTTCCATATCAACTACGTGTCCAAATGTTACACAGTATAAGTAGCAAGGCATGCAAAAAGAGAATTTCTGATGTCAGGATTTTGTGTTAGCTTCTTCAAAACATTACAAAAACCTATTTGATCAATTCAGACTACAAAAAGGAAGCTAGTTCATGTAGTCTAGGAAGCTGTCACCGTAGAAGACAAAGTTTATATACATACAAACCTTTGCATCCAGAATATTGAGTGTTGTTTCAATTTGCTGGATACGGAGGGAGAGTGCTGACAGTTTCTAAAACAGAAAACAATTAGGATGTGAAAACATTCCCCATGGCACTTGTACATATAAAACAGTTTGCACATAGTTAGAAGAAATCACTTTAGTCTTCTACCTGCTGAAGGCAGAGTAGAGTATAAATGAGATGATCACGTTATGAAATAAATGGAGTAATGACACCCTTTTTAGTACAGTAGCTACAGTGGTTCAAATTTTAAATAATTTTACCCTGCAGTTAGTTTTCCCAAATAAAGACTGACAGATATGAAGACAGACTATTTACAAAAAAAAGCCAAAGTAAACAGGGAATTCCTTCGGGGAACATGAGAATAATGGCAGATATACTGTACTCTTGCAGTTACCAAAAGATCTTTTTTCAAAGCTTTTTCCAAATGTGGAAGATAAAAAGATGTGATGTGTGCATATGTAACAGAGAAAATAGAAAGAGAAAATCTGATAAATACAGCAGGTAATTCAAAGCCTTATACAGTCAAAATGCACAATGAATCAGAAATAGCCAGACATTTTACAGGCTCCAAGTGTACCTCGATCAAATTTTGACACCTTTTTTTTTAAAACAACTTAAGTTTTTCTAAATTACTCTATAAGATCTGTCAGTCTTTTAACTAATCATTACCATACTCCACCAGACTTGTCCAAGTGAAGTTGGCTAGCACGCTGGCTGGCAGATATGTACCACTCTGACAGCTTTCTGGCACATGGGCAAGATTCTGCCTGGCTCTGAGGCAGAACTTTAACACCCTAAGAAAAAGACAGTGCTGCCAATATGCTAGAAAAAATAGAAAGATACTGACAGGAGTTAGTCTTCTTGGATAGTGCACTGACTTGTTTACAGATGGTCCTTTGTTCATGAAGAGGAGTTAGTTCCTAGTGGAAGGAACTATGTGCCCTACATGTAGCTGGGTAAGGGGGAGGAAAGATGTACAGAAGGCAATTACGTAACTTTATGGGTCTATTTGACTAGACGAGAGCCAAGAAACTTAGAGTTAAGGATGGTGTCAGCCCTAATTTTGAATTTCTTGGCTTCTGTTGACTTACACTGCAACCTTTAACATTAAAAACACTTCTGTACTTCATACATACAAAAAACTTTTTAAGGAGTTTATAAAGCAACTATTTAGTCTCTTTAGGTTAGCTAATAAATGTTTTATTAGGTAGACTTCATGGCCCTGCTGTGTGCTCAAGATGGCTTCAAATATCTGTGTTCTGATTTCCATAGTACCTATGTAAGAGTAATATTGAGATTGTGTGACAACTGAGTTTTGGGCAACTGACAACAGCATCATCAGGTTAAGTTACAAGAAGTTTAAAAACCTAGAAAAAACTACTTTTTCTCTCCTGAAGCACCATATATATTGATTTGGCAGCCATATTTTATACTTGTCACGCGTCTGGCTCTAACCTTTACTAACAAACACCAGAATTTCTCAGATTACATGGCTTAGTCTAATTGGATTTGACAGCTGCCCTAGCCCAGCTGGCTAGAGCTGTATACAAGTCTTTGTTGAACAAACTAATGAAAAGTTACAAAAAACCCACTAAAGACAAAAAGGTTAAGCTCAAAGCCACATTAGAAAACACCCTTTCTACAAGGGAGGAAGCTCTCTTTGTCCTGTTCAGTGGACAATTCTAGTCTTGTCAGTCTGGTATATTTCTACTGAATCTAAAGTCACCACAAAAACTTACTAACCCTGAAGATTTTTATTTTTCACTTTTTTTGAAGCAAACTGAAGTTAAGGGGTTCATGTTCTATACTAACCACTTCCCCAAAATGTGAGTTTTTTCTATATCAAACTTATTTACATTCAGAGCTCAGAGTATCACCCTTTTGAATTAAAGGTGGTAAAATGTGAAATTAATATCTGATGCACTGTAGGGATATGACACCCTTTTTCTATAACAACAGCTACAGATGAAGCTGCTCATAACAAATTCCATGGATCAAAAAAGTTCAAAGACTGTCAAATGCAAAAGTTTAGGCAAACAGGATTGAACGTGGCATAATCAGCAGTTCATGTTGATTCCTTGGAGAAAAAAATCTGTCTTAAGCACTTACTCAAGGGAGACCTTGAATAGAAAGTAGACTAAATTCCTTCATTTAAGCTACCAGTGTTATTGCATCAGATATATTTAAATGGATGGTTCTCTTGACTATAATTTTTAATTATATAAATTGACAGCTGGGAAAATAATAAACCTACCTCTTCACAAACTGTAGAAAAGCGGTTGAGAAACTGCACTGTGTGAACCACAAACTGGTTTAGAAATGCTACAGTTCTTTTCTGCTGAATAGCAGGAACCTGAATTGAAAAAATATAAGAAAATTAGGTTACACATCTGTGTCAGTTGTCAGATTTGGATTGAAATATCTGTTTAAAAATGTCAAATTTTAGAAGAAATTATTTTGGAAATCGGTCTTAAGTGTGCTTGCTAGGAATGTGTGCATACACAAAACATTTTTAATACACAAATATATATATACATGCATTCATACAAATTCTCTGTCACTAAAAATCTACTGACAGCTGAGAATTTGCAGGATATACACAAAAGGCAACAAGACCCACATAAATGAAGGATTCTTAATTAGGAAAATGCCTTTAGATGAAGTTATGAAACTTCCTGAAAATCTGTATTAAAGTTTTTTAAAAACTGTGAGGAAAACAGAATCTTTCCTTCTGAATTCTAAGAAGGAAAGGTAAACTTGGTCATCCATATTAATACTCAGTAAAACCAACACCATAACCAAATATAAAACATGGTGATGTCGCTGTCTCAGTATTTAGTGGCTACCCATACTGTTTCTTACTTGCAAGCCCGGACTACCCAAAAATTATCAAAAATTACCCTCCAAGTGAGATCCAATGCTCACATACTTTTCAGATGAAAAGGTAGACTCTTAAGTTAGTAAAAAAAAAAAGTCTGGTGCTCATAATGTCAGCATTTTTATTTAAATCACTACAGAAGAGTGGAATCAGGAACTTACACACAAAAGTTTATGCATAAAATCATAGTGTCTCAGGGTTAATTACCTTGGACAATTGTTTTAAAGTCTTAACCTTCACAGAGGAAATTTGCCTATGAAATTGTCACTGGTTGACGTGAAAGATTTGCAAGGGTAAATATTTGCAGCCAAGCTTCAGCTGCACCAAACATCAGCTTGTGAACAGAGTGAATTACATACACTATGCTGCGGCAGACTTAAAAGATCCTAGTTTTTTTGTGAGACTTTTGTTGCTACCACCTCAAGTCTTCAGCCTGTGCAGGGTTTGCTGTAAGTTCACCTCCGTGGCTCCAAAACTAGTCAAACAGTGTTAGCAGCACTCTGTGGCGTGGCACAGGGGATGGAAGGGCCACCGGGGCACTTGGAACCGCCCTGCCTTTATGCTCTGCACTTGCATCATTACCAGACACGAATAAACAGCTCCGCACGGGGTTTGCCTCACAGATCTGTGACGGAAAGAGCTCGGCCTTTGCATATAAAGCCACGAAGCGCCAGACAAGAAGGTGAAGCCTGCTGCAGACAGCGCCGAGGGCAGGAGCCCGCCTGCGCCCTCAGGGAGCTCCGCTCGGCCTCGGCAGCCGGGCCGGGCCGGGGGCTCCCCCAGCTCCAGCGCCACCACCGCGGGGCCCCGGGCGGCTGCAGCCCGTACCTTGGTGAGGTCAATGCCAGAGCCCACGATGGGCAGCCCGTCCTCATCCATGGCGGCTCCCGCAGCAGCGCCGAGCGTTCGGCCCGGAAACAAACCCCGCGCTCCGCCCCCGATCCCGATCCCGCTGCCGGCGCGGCTCCTGCTGGGAAGCGCGGGCCTGCCTGGGAACGCGGGGCTGGGCGGGAGCGGGGCGGCCCGGCTGCTCCCCGCGGTAATTCATACACACCGCGCTGTGCCCCGGGCTGTGAGGTGTTTGGGAAGCGCAGTGCCCGGGCGGCCTGTCTGCTCCCGGGGTGTAAAATACACAACCTGAGCTGTGCGGTGCCAGCACGGCCCTGAGGGCCGCGCCCACCCGCGGCCGCCACAGCCTCAGGACGCGGCCCTCGGGTAGCGCTGTTTGGGGAGCTGAAGTGTCGTCCCCTGCGGTCAAAACGTGAAAGAAAGCGTGAGAAAAGCCAGGGAAGAAACTACTTTGCGTGATCTGAGTGGGAAAGGGCCACGCTTTGAACGCGGGGAATAAAAATGAGCACTGAAGGACCTTGGAGTTCTCTGAAAAAGATAAGAGCATGGCTGTAATCATGTTATAAGTGGTTTCCGTACTGTGAATGCTTATGGAAAAGGAAAAAGGGGGTATGGTAAGCACAGACATGGCTGTTTTTTGTTTTGTTCAGCAGTACTTTCACTGCCTTCAGCTCATCCTCACGCCCGGGGCGTGGATAGGTGGGTCTCTTTCAGCCAAGGAACCTCAGAGGTACGAGGCTCCAGGGAAACTAGGCCACAGGTTTTCAGATGGTCCTCTGGAAAAATTCCCTAACTGGAAAATAACCAGTCCTTTCCCTTTTCCCTTCCATTTCCCTTCCCCTTTTTGTTTTTGTTTGTTTGTCTGTTTTTTAACCTTAGAGTGGTTGCCTGTACCCTTCTCCCCTACAATAGTTTCAAAGGACTGATCAGGCCAGTTAGAAGTGGGGTCCCAATAGGAAGATGGATTGAACCCCTCCAATGGGTTGTATCATCAGAAAGGGTTTCTCTCCTCTCTCTACCCCATTTGCTAATGGCTACAATGTGCCCATTTGACCATTTGTCTGTTACAGCACATGGTGATCCTTCCCTTAAGGCTGTTCCAATTGCTATCTTGGCAGAGTACAAGCATTAGAGAGTCTGTTTGCTGCTTGGGTCATGAATTGAATCAAATCAGCAAGTCTTTGTTGAACACCACAGACTGGTGGCAGGGCCACAGAGTAAGACTTTGGTAGCAAAAGTACAGATAACTTTGCTACCTCATGCAACTTCATCCATGACATTTCAGGAGAAAAGCAACAGAAGTAGTTCTTTGTTGGACACACATCTGATACTGTATGTAGTGCTTGACTGAGCTCTACTAGCTTAAAGTGATAGGCACAATGAAAGCTGAGGAACAGGACCTGAACTCCTGGTACTGCCAATTAATCTATGCTAATAAAATTTTGAATGTGATGTCCACAGTCATACACACTTACATACAACAGATTGTGAGCTGAGTGAAAAGTATACTTAGCCGTATCTTGTATAATATTAAATAATCTGATTTCTGCATCTTCTAAAGATCTTTAAAGACATCTGTTCTCTGGGAAATAGCCAGACAGCTGATTGGGATCAAACCCATCAAAAAGCAAATTATTAAACATCTGAGGACATGTTGCCTCTGTGGAGAAGCAGGAATGGCAACTGCATATAGAACATGCATCTATCCTCCAAGCTGATTAACTATGAATGAAGGATGAGAAATGACCTTTAAATTGCCAGAGACATGGCTCCAGATAGAACATTATACACACTTGCATCTGCAAGTAAACCCAACTCAAACAGTATAGAGAAATAGCATTTACTGGGTTATTCCATGAAAACTGTCAGAATTCATTCTCATGCTAGCCAGAAATAATTGAAAAAATCTATCTTTAGAAAAGGGATGGGAGGTCAAACGGCACACTTGAGTTCTTAGTTCTAATGCCTGAGCCAAAATTCTCCATTTACTTCCAAATTATTACAGCTTGTTAAGCATTCTACAATTCCATACAGAGAATCAATGGTGGCTGTATATAGAGCACTTAGTTCTGTTACTCAGATTTACATAAAATCCTCATTTACTGAAGCATTTTTCTTTGGCTTTATTACTTTCACAATATATTTATTACCTGTTGCCATATGCACATCATTATTACTCTCTAACTAAGTACAGCAAAGTTTTTTGTCCATCCTGCTTGAATTACTGAACAACTTGTGATTCATATTACACTTTGACGCACTGATATGTTGTTGGCAATTTCTCACCTTTCACCTTTCCCAAAGGAAGGACAGTGGGCCAATCTACAAAGTTCAGTGGGTGTAGCTTTCAGTGCCTAGCTTGTAGGAGTTGTGCAAATTTGTGTTGGGCAAAGGAGCTGTTTGTTTAAATTATTTAAGTGAATTATCTTGCCACCTTAATTACCTTAAGCCCCACACTAAATTATATTCAAGAAGAATTAATCTAATTTATCGTAAAGTGTCTGTAGCACAAGTTTTTGAGGCAATGGCACAGAAAATTAATAACATAAATGCACAGTCCGATCTTATCTGAATGTCTTGGTCTGTAAAACTGGATAAGAAATCTCACAAGAATATGCTCTTCTGTGAACTTTCTGGTACTTCCTGCTTTTCATTTGGCCAAAAAGACTACATAAAAAAGTGCAACACAGCACTTTTTCTCCCAGCTGGAGTTAGGAAGTGCAGGGTATGAGGAGTGAAAAACAGAAAAGAGAGGAAAATTATCCAATTTTTTTAAAACCTCTTAAAAAAGTTTTAATTGATTTAGATTGTTCAACTGTAACTATAAACTCCCAGTGAGAGGATATATAAAAAATAAGTGAGTGATAATATCCAGATTTATAGTGTGTACAGTTTGAAAATGTATTTTGTACCAGGACCCATACTGGATGATAAACGTCAAATTAAGGAATAAATACTGTACAATACATAACTGCTGGAGGTTATACCCCCTATGTATGTGTTCATATATGCAGGCATTTAAAGGCCCTGTCACGTAGCTTCACCTTTCAGTGAAGGAAAGATTAAAGACTGTCTAACAGTTACTGAAATGAAGTTTGGTTGAACATCAGTATTTTGCAGATGTGAACTTTTCAGGATGGTGAGCCTTACTTGGAGCGTGAAAGCCATGTGTATAGAAAACTGATCAAAGCTCTGTCTTCATCATTAGTAAAAAATATTTGTCTTGTGATTAAGGTACATGAAAAGTAAAGACAAGAACATGGGTTTCAAAGCATTGAAACTGACCTGCTACATATATTTTATATTGCACAGAATCAGAGCCTCTAGTCAATTGCAAAACAAAACTGCACGAGCTGAGAAAAACTGACAATTGCTACTGTAGCTTACAAGATTCGTGTGCATCCTGAGTGCTTATACCCTGTTACAGGTCCCAGGACACAACATTCAGTTAGATTCAACCCAGAACTCAAACAGCTATACAACTGAGAGACAAGTTAAACAGAAACAAAAAGCTGATCCAAAAAAATTTCCAGACAAGCTGTCACCTGATCCTCCACAAGAGGCAATAGTTGTTTTTAATAAGGTGGTCCAGTGAACAGCTGAAAAGGTCACTGTAGATTAACATTTGCTTGGTTTCCCATGGAGCCTCCTAAATCCATGTTTACAAAGGGTATTCTAGTAAAGTTTTCTCTATGAAATTGATATTGTGTCAATGATTTTTCTCTCGACTGAATTTAAGCTAAAAACCCTCTTTATCTCAGTAACCTCAGGATGTCAGAATATGTACAAATATTGCAGAATTCAGAGAATTATCACCCCCTGACAGTTAAATAGACTGAGAAATACAAATGTTAGGTGTTACGTAGGTTTATTAAAAAAAAAAAAAAAGAAAATGGAAACTAAATGATAAATGATTTTGAGCTATCTGAAAATGGCTCAAGTTTCAGTTTTCCAAGTACTGTGCTAAGGCAACATCAGAAGATTAACTGATTATTTTGTTCTGTATGCAAGAACATGGGGAACATGCTAAAAACATTAGCTGCTTATTTGTGGGTTTTTATATCCATATGACTTTTTTCCAGTGTAAAATGAAGAGCCTGGAACTTGGCAAGATCATTCCTTAGTAAACAGTTTTAAGTAGTCCTTAAAAGCAGTATAAAAAGCAAGCATCCTGGCTTCTGAATTAACCACAGAACAAAAGAATTTCTTCCCCTTGCCCTATTGACTCTTAAGCAATTTTAAATCAGAAAAGTCTCAGTCAGAGTGCACCTGTACATACCTAATGCAAACTGCCCTTGTCGATATGGGTACTGAGTATAGCGTATGATATTCTGCATAGCCAGGAGCTATGTAAAACTTTGCTCTGAGAGCAGACAGAAAAACACCACATTTGTTTCAATTTCACTACACACCAAAAGGACAGCAGTGCCAAAGGCCAACCCTTCCTCCCAGACCCACGAAGATTTTTATCTGTGCCTACAAGTGAATTAAACCTTCTGTTCAGCCTGCAATCTCTGGTCAAGCTGAGCATACAAGATAACCAAAGCACTGTTACCTTGAAACGTCCTCCATTATGCTTATTTTACAGTTAAGCACACCCCGATCCATACTGGAACTTATAAGGAACTTTGTATTCATCTTTTAGGTAAATTTCAGTGGCAGTAGGAAAGCAGAAGTGCTCGAAGATAAGGCATGATAAGAAGCAGAGTATGGTCTTATGTTCTAAAAGGTGACTGTAGTCTCACTTGTCCTATTTCTGAATTGGTTTTATGTGTCCTGCATAATTGGAACAAACAACAGAATATTTCAAAATCTTAACTACTCCTAATAAGGATGGCTACAGTGCTATAAGGAGCTGTTACACTAGCTGAACATCTTGATATCCCTTCACTTGCAAAAGCATGCAAAAAAGATACTGAAGACAGGAGTTATCTCTGTTTTTTACTCTTCTTTTACTTAATTTCTGGGTCTTGTATGGAAAGGACAGGAAAAACATGCTTCTAGAAAGCAAAATGTCTTTGATTTTCCTGTAAAAGCTGGAAGTAAAAAGGCTGTAAACAGAAAAAAACCCCACCATGCCGTTTGACATGCTTGAAGTAAATCCGTCTGTCATCTTAAGAGAAATAATACTGCTTCAAATTATCATTCTGATTTTACCATTAGCTTCTTCACTGTTAGTGGTAAATAGTTTATTCAAAAACGTTCAGAGACAACATTTTATGACAGTACATTACAGCATTTTTTCTTTCTTACAAGATAGTGATGGCTGGGAAAGACAAGATAGAGAGAGGTGTTCCTTCTGTAGGTACTCTGGACAATTTCAGAGTATTCGAGCTGTGTTAGTGAGATTGCCAGACTGAGATTGGTGGACATAAAATCTCTTAAAAAATCTTAAAAAATTAAGTTCACACCAAATACCATGTTAAAAAAGTACATTTTATTTTAAGAAAAATAACCAAGTATCAGATGTATGATAACCGATTTTACAAAAGCTCTTGTACTTTCAAGCTAAAAATCAAACACTAATGATTCGTATCTTACTTCTTCCTTTCTTATGAATAAATATCATTACAAAGAGTAAATGTCTTCATTTTACTAGAAAACAGGCATTATGCTGTAAAGTTTGATATTAAAGGCAAATGTTTATTTTACATTTCAGTTACCCAGAAGAAAATTTTATGATCTCCTCCGACTGCACATAATGGAAGAGTTCTGTGCCATGTCAAACCAGACCCTACAGCTGCAGTTCCAGTAAGAATGGGCTTTAAAAAAAAACAGAGAGAGAAATTTCAATACAGTTTCCCTTATAAATGATTTCTATACCACCTATACCAAGCTGCATAGACAAATGGTAAGTGCTCCTTAACAAATACAATTAAAATATAACAGAAATTTAACTGAAAAATCTGATTCTCTGCTTAGTTCCAGTAGCTACTTACCACATTTAGGTAATATATAGCAAAACATTCTGTTATTTCAGTGTACTCTCAACTAGTATGTTTGAGTATATTTTTCCTGTAAGTAGTAAAAATGTACACTGACTTCAGCAAAACCACAGTATTTCCTATGCTTTGCATTTTCATTAATGTTTTAAAATAAAATTAGTTCAAATAAGTAAAATACACAACTGTAAAATACACAGCTAAACCAAGCTGTTTTTAGCCTCCTTAGAATTAGAAATACTGACAAATATATTAAGTAACAGGCTAAAGGTGCTTTTCTTCCCCTTAGCACTAATAAGGCAAAGCAAACTAAAACATAGATCAAGCAGATTTTAAAATAGCACGCTAAGTGTGCTGCATTTTTTTTCCTTAATATGCATGTCACAAACCAAAGTAAAATAGGTACACTGAGCAGCATTTCTGGTTGGTTTGTGCTAGTTTTTAATTGTAGCTTTTTAGTATATACGAGCCTGAACTGAGGACAACATATGAGACTCCAGTCAGAAGTTGAACTCAAAAATTTACCTGGGGATGTCCTAAATGATGAACCAGCAGCTGAGTAGTAGTCTTTCCTGGATATCCAGTGGTTGCAAACAGATTTTCATTCACTCGGGACCACCTGTGAATAAAATGAAGGTACTTTTCAAATACCCATCATATCATCCATGAGGCACACAAATTGGAGTTTTCTCTCTTGTGACTGTGTGAAGATGTCAGATACTCTACTAACAGCAGAGAAATAGATTTAGTGAAATGGCTTGTAAATGATTCATCACCCAAAACCCCACACACATATTCTTGTAAAACAGAAAAAAAATAATAGGAATGTTACACATATATAATAAATGTGGGTCTATAAGCTAAAGTTTATAGACTAAATTCCCCTAAAAGTGATTTAACTGAAACCAGGTTCCTAAACCCACAACTGCTTGCATATACAGAGATTTATACAGACAAAACCCACAGAACAGAGACAACACTTGTACCTGAACAACCTGGCTCGATCAACATGGACGGGTCGCTTATCCTGTGGATAACTGTAACAGACATCCAGGGTAAAAAACTGTTCTGCAAAAAATACAGCTCATACTATAAGTACCAAAAGCATGTATCATTTAAATAGTGAAGGGGACACATTGTCTACTCTCTGTGAAGCAGCTGAGGGAAAACCAGTGTTCCTGCAGCGTATACCTCAATTTGGAGTAAGAAAACTAAAGTAGTTATCTGGCTTATTATGAATCAGTAACTATCTGTTTATGATTTAGAATGAAATTTTAACAAACATATAAAACTTACAGTTAGAGGTAAACAGTAGTGAGATTCTGTCTCAAATGGACAAAAAGACAGACAATGTTATTTTTAACAGATAAATATTGATAGATAAAGATGAAACAAAGAATACCAGGGAATGGTCTGTATTGATATCCTAATTCCTGATAATTGTTCATTTATTTACTGAATAGTTTATAGTGCATTTGGGCTACAGAGATGGTTAAGAGACTGGAGCAGGTCTCTTATGAGGAAAGGCTGAGAGAGCTGGGCCTGCTCAGCCTCAAGAAGAGACGAGTGAAAGGGGACTTAATGAATGTCTGTCAGTATCTAAAGGCAGGGTGTCAAGAGGGTGGCGCCAGGCTTCTGTCAGTGGTGTCATGCAATAGGATAAGAGGTAATGGGCAGAAACAGGAAGTTCTACTTGAATTTCAAGAAAAAAATTTTTGCTGTGCAGGTGACTGAGCACTGCAACAGATTGCCCAGAGAGGTTTGGAGTCTCACTCACTGAAGATATACAAGACCTGACTAGATGCAATACTGTGCCATGTGCCCTGGGATGACTCTGCTTGAGCAGGGAGGTTGGACCAGATGACTACTGTGGTCCCTTCCAACGTTATCCATTCTGTAATTCTGTGACTGACATGTTATATTAGCCAAGTAGCTTCATCTCTTCATGTATCCATTAAGAAGAGCATAAAGAAACCTCTCTCATGGGTATAAAAATACCTGGAGCGAGTGATATCCCAGATCAGCCAATCACTTCCAGCAACTGCTCCAATTTTAAGAGTATTTTTTAAACACCAGTCTGCTGACATCAGTGGTGTTTGTTCACACTCTAGGGAGAGAATGGCCTGATGTGTAATTAGGTCATAGAATCGTATTGTTCCATTCTTCTCCGCTACCATCAGCTGTTAAGAGAAAGTAATAGAACGTGGTAAACTTAGCATGCAATGAAACTTAATACCTTTTCTACTCTATAGCAAACCTAGAATACATTCAAGCAAATATTAATAATATTAAAGTAGATAAAATTTTTCACTTTGTACCAGAAAGCATTCTCCTGGACGCACTTCCACCAATAAATAAAAAGCACTTTAATCTAGACTACTGTTATATTGTTATACATAATGATAACATTAGTTTATCTCTGTGTATATGGTACACCAGTTCTTAGCCACCAATGCACTGTGCTTTTAAAATTTTAAAGCAAAAAGTTACTATTTTCAAATTAAAAAGTTCCTGTTCTGAGTACAAAGAACTGACTGACAGACATAGTGCTGTAAAAGAGAAAGAGTTATCAAGCACTGAGATGGGCTGCCCAGGAAGTGGTGGAGTCACCGTACCTGGAGGTGTTCAGGAAATGGCTGGACCTGGCCCTTAGTGCTGTGGTTTACTTGATATGGTGGTGTTTGGACAAAGGTTGGACTCAATGATCTAAGATGTCTTTTCCAACCCAAACGATTCTATGATTCTAAGCGAAGTATTACTCAGTGTAACTGTAGAATCTGGATTCACAGTTACTGATTTTATATAACATCTCTTACTTCATCCTGTAACAGTTTACAACAGATTTTATCTAAACTCTTTTCTTTAAAGTAATACACTCAAGCAGTTATATATTAAGTATTGTGGAAAGAACTTCCAGATTAAATCATAGAATCATGGAAGGTTTGAGTAGGAAGAGATCTTAAAGATCATCTGGGTCCAATCCCCCTGCCATGGACATGGACACATTCCAGTAGACCAGGTTGCTTTGGGCTCCATCCAACCTGTCCTTGAACACTTCAAGGAGTGAGCATCCACAACTCTAGGCAACCTATTCCGATGCCCAGGTGATGAAATGAGATTTTTCTCAATGAGGAGAAACAGTTCTCAGATAGTCATGAACTATAATTAAGAAAGGCAAAGAAGCATAAAAAGCCACTACTCTGATAACATCCAAGTTAGTTTGTAAAAACAGAACTGTCACCAAAACATGCTTTTCTGCAAACTAAAGGACATGGTGCAGTAAGCATTTTGACTTGCAAAAAGCATTTCAGCAATCAATAAGTCTGTCAAGTTTTATGAGCTTTTTGAAGGGGCGTTTCTTAAAAAAAATAAATCCTGTGCCTATTTCTGATAATGGTCAAAGAAAAGACATGCTAATGATACCTAAGATCAGTGTACCACTGTAATATTTTTGGGCAAATCTAGCAATGTTGTTGTGCTAACAAGTTCCCCAGTAACAAACAGCAGCTAACACATTCAGTTGTGATTCCCCCAGGATCAACAGTTTTCCTAGCCTTCTTAGCAAGGACAGATATTGCTATTGGTGGAAATGTGATGAGAACAGAGATCCTTCTTCCCTATTTCTATGTAGCTGCTTTGATATTTTATTTGACTGCTTTTCTTAAGTATGTGTTTTTGTGGTAACCTGAAAAATTATTTGTAGCTGCTTAAGGCAGTTATTGATAGGCAAAATTGGAATAATAATTTCAAGACAGCAAGGACTAGATCATTAATGAAACTGAGTATTTGGGTACATATCAGCTGATTAATCCTCCCCAGTACAATATACAGATAAATATAAAATCACAGTCTATTGATTTGATTTTTCAGAACCCTATTTCATATACTGCAAGCAAGAACAACAACAAAAAAATTCCTTGCTAACTTCAAACAGATCCTTTTCAAAGCTTGGCATACTCTGTAAGAGTCTGTGTTATGGTGAACCATGTTACCATAACCGGGAAAACCCCGAGCTTTCCCCTGCTAACTGTAATATGCAATCAGCAGAACAGTTATCAACAACAACTGATGTATGTAATAAAGGAGGAATATTTCTGCTGGGAGGAGTAAGGGACTGAGGGTAAAATGACAAGAATGGCAATGAGAATTAATTTACAATCACTTCACATTAGCAGATCCAACCAATATCCAGTTACAATGTACACTAGCTCTCCAGACTTCCCTGTTCTACAGCATCAAAGATTCATAGTTTAGTTAAGTGCTCCCTCCTGTTTTTTTAAAGGTGATGAGGGTGAGAAGCTGAAAACCACAACCTTAAAAGCCTCCTCAGGATGCCAGCAAACACTCATTCCAGGAGAACGTAAAACGAAATGGGCCTTCTCATTTCCTTCCAAATCCCAGACCCTAAAGAGAAATAAAAAAAAGAGCAAAGTAATACACTATTGCCATTTGACTGCAAATCCATTAACTTTCAGTGCCTCAATACTTTTACAGTGGAAGTGACCAAATGAAATAGTGTTCATGCTGTATCATTTCAGGAAGATGGTAAAAGTCGTCAGTGCTGCACATCATGTATTTTAACATTGATGAGCTAGGCAAAGCCTCTGTTTAAGTATCAAACTAATTTGACAATTTAGTTATCTAAAAGTCGTGATGAGATGCTTCCACTTTTTTCATATATCAACATTACAGCCTTTGTACTACACCATAAATAACAGTGAGACAGTACAAAGCAGGAAGGTCAGTCAGTGTTGGTCCAATCAATACAAGCCACCTTGAGTGTAGTACCAAGCAATTTAAATCATCCACATTGCCCTATAAAGGATAAGACCATGCATTAAAGTATTTTGGTTGCCTAATACATGAGTTTCCAGTTTTTCCTGGTAAGACAAGATTGAGTAATGGAAATATAAGAATCCAGAAATGAAGCTAAGGCAAACAAAAAGATCTATGGCAGAGGTAACATAAGCCAACAAAGGGTCTTGGCCAGTTTTCAACAAATAAACACATGTGCCAGTTTAATCTTTTCCTTTAGAAGCACCTATAGTACATATCAAGCAGCTATAAAACTTTTTTTAAAATCAGCAATATTTGGTCAATGTGGATTGACAGGGAAGTGTAAGCTGAAACACCAAAATGAGGTTAGGTGATGAGTGAGTTTTCTTTGGATACATTCAGTATGAGTGTTAATGACCCATGAAGCTACTTTGCTTACAAAATGCAACAAAACCAAAACTGAGCCTGTTTTACCTCACAGGAACTGCCTCTTTTCCTACAAAATCAGTAGCTCATTTGTAGGACAAAGACATCATGGCTGTGAACATCAGTCTGAACCACAAGGCTGCATACTATTTATATGCATTTGGATGCTGAAACATACACATCTATCCTTCCTCTCTGACGTGCAAAACCTTAGAAACAGCCAATTTTTAAAGTAGTGTTCTGCCTAGTCTTTTGGGTTAGATGAGTGGCTACATACTATTATTGTTTATTTTAGAGGATTTTTGCTGACTTCCTCCAGACTTTTTCAGTTTATATCTCACCAGGGTGCTTAGAACCTTATATTTAAGAGATTTCAAAAAACTCTTAAATAATACATCATAAGTCTAGACAAAATATATGGGAATAAAGTAAATATATTTAATGAACAATGTTGTTTTCTTATGCCAAACCACAACAGATCAAATATTTGTTCTCCCTGTAGAAAACACAGGGTCTCTAATCTTGAAGAATCAGTGTCCTTATTAAAAAAAGTCAAAACAAAAACCTGACAAGTGTTTAAAAAATGAAATATTTACTTGATTAGGTAATTTAGAAACATACAATACTTTCTTCTACTGCCAAAAATTTTGCCTTGTAGATTTGTCCAAGTCAAATCAACACTTTCCATGTGTATTTACTGTGCAGGGAGAAAATTATGCTACAACAGAAGATGGTGAATCATTTTGGCAAAAGGAAAAAGCCATCGTGTTTCCTTCCCTGAGGTGAGTGATATTATTAGGTGTTGACACAGAAATTTATGCTTTTTACCTCCCTAACTTTGTTATTTATAAAGTTACCAAACTTGTTTCTTCTACTTTGTAAAAATGGCAGGACTATAAGTAGCAAACAGTGGAGGGGAGGGGAAGGGATAAAAGCCCCTCATATTTTTTTCATTCTTTATTGATACCAAAGATGGTATAATTTATTTTAAAAAAAGCCCAACTCAAACAAACCCCAAAAAACCCAAATGGAAACAAACCAAAAACCCCCAAAACCAAACCAGGCAATACATATCAAAATAGATCTTTGTCTGAATGCATCAAGTCTATACAATTACATATGTGTTCAATTTCTTTGTGACTAACCCAAGTAAAAAATGTGCAAAGATCAAAAATTAGCCAAACTGAATTTCAATTTCTCAGTAATCATAACCAAATCAACTACAGATGCTAAAAACAGCCCCCTCTACTTTTGTCCACATTCCTATCATGTAAATCAATCCAAGATGATGTAGCATTTTTGTCTCCCATTCAAAACTCTTAAAACTTTACTAATATGGCCACAATTTTATACCAAAGTAAACTACTGTCTGCTTTTCTCCAAGCATCCTTATCTCTTGTAAACCTGCAATGTGTCTCTTACTTCTCCTCCTCCCTCCACCAACCATTGCTATACAGACTTGTTACTGGGCTGGCAGTATTGTTTTCTGATATTTAAGAAAAGCTCCACAAAAAATTTAAAGGGGAAAAGTCTGAATGACCAGTTGAAATATGGGCCAAAGTTTGATTAATGGAAACTCTCAAAAATAATATGTAATCTGCTCAGTAAATTATTGTTTTTTTAAGTAACTAAGGACCGAGCAATTATATACTGCAATACTCAGAAAATTTAAACAAACAGAAAAGACAGATAATTGAAATACTGTTAAAAAAATTCTTGAGATATTAGAAGTCACATCCTGTGATTAAACACACAAATGACAACTGCAGTTATCTCAAAGTCTGAAGATACTCAAGCTTCATTGGATCAACTCTATTTTATGTCATGCGCATGAATATGGATAATGACATACTGCATATGTGCAGTAATTTCATCATGCAATGGACTTCTTCTGCAGTTGGCAAAGTATTTATTAGAACTCTGAAAACCTGTCCTGTGGCAAAAGAGATGATCCTTATTTTATGTTCTAATTTTCTGAATTATGAATAATTCTAACTAGCAGAACCAAATCCTAACTGGATTTCCTGCAATACTACTGGATTTTTACTGCAATAGTAAATGACTAAAACTATATTGCAATCTTCAGGCATTTCTCAAATCCCCAGAAGATGGAAGTAGGAATTCTTCCAATAGATTTCAAATGATTTTAGTGAGTGGGATGGAGGCTAGAACAAACCTTGACATCTGATATTATTCCAACCACAAAGAATGATCAACTATACTTGAACCATTATTGAAAGATTACTTATGTCCAACATGATTTTGTTGTTTTGTTGGAGTTTTCAACATCTAACTTTATTACGTTTCTTTTTATCTCTATCAGACATATTCCATGTGCGAGGAAAATCCCATCACTTCTGAAAAGCCTAGAGGACAATGAAGGAGAGGATTCCTGTTACTGAAATCACACAAAGGGAGAGCAAAGCTGTTCCTTACTGAGCACAAGGAGTGAGGTCTCAGAAAAGGAAAATGGAAGTGGAGAGATTAATTAACAATGTGGCTTAATTAACAACCAACACTGGCTTTGTCTAAGGTCTTCTGCCAAGGTTATCAGAGACCTAGAGGGTGCTATGCAGGACGTGAAAGAACAAAAGGCTGAAGTGAAACTGTAGAAATTCCCTCTATCTGGTCAGAAGAAGAGAAAGGTGAAATATTCAAGATGCTTTCTAGTTATTTTATTTTACTGAGAAAGAATTTAAGTTTTTATAAAAGTCTTTTCATAGAGAAAATGTGTAAACATTTGACTCATGTTTACCATTTTCTTTTGGTGGTCAAAGGAAGTGTCAGTGTTATTAAAGAATTACTAATTAGAACGTTTCAGATCTTAGCATTAAAAAACATGTTCTCTCTAGCTTCTTGTAATATCTATTTGGATATGCAAGCATTGATCTGTTTCTCACTGCTCACTGCAGGACGCAACTGCCCCCTGCAATGTTCGTAGAAGTGCAAGAGGCAGAGAACTGCCTGTGTGGTACCTCCACTGACTGTTCTTCACTAACATACATTGCAGGCCATGCACACTCAGAACTAAGTCCAAGAAATACACACTTCTACTACTGAGATACCCTTAACGTTATCTAATGTGAAACCACAGACCACACAGCAATTTTGAAAAAATGTGAAGCTTCATTTCTATTCTTTCAACGGAAGAAAAAAATGTCTGTTATCAGGTTGTTGTTTCCAATATAGATGTAAAACTAAATGCTTCAGCATTATGACTTTTACTGAGAAACTCAGCTACAATTCTGCCAATGACTTTCTAAAATATGAATTAACTTCTAAACAAATCTAATGCAATTATTTCTATTTAAAAACAATTTACAGGTTAGTCTACATTCTAGCACTGTGTGACCCTTAACATAAATCATAATATGCCACACAGGAAATTACTACATCATCCTCCTATTTTGAAGGCTTCCTAACTAAAAGCTTATTCATCTACACTGAAGACCAGGCCGAAATAACATTCCAAACATTTGATTCGGAAAGCAGGTTTGTTTTCTTTTTTTAAGCTGACAGGAGACCAGTCCATACTCACACTGTGATTGTGAAGTACAACACAAGTTGGTTAATACTTGCATCGTAACAGAATTGTGTAAGACTACATTCAGGGGACATATAGACATGCATATAAAAAGTGAGCAAATTCAAAGACTGGACTCCTAAAAACAATTCAAGACTTTATTTTTGCCAGTCATAATGCATAACTAGCTTGATAAATTGTAACTAGAATACCTCAGAAAGGATAAATATTTTGGTATGACCTTTCTCATATGAAGAGACACTGGAAAATCCCATCATACAAACACATCAAGACAGAACAACATGAAACAAGACATCTTATATAAAAATATTGGTAAAAATCCATAATAGATTGCACTAAAAATGGGACAATACAAATAAAATATAATTTTGGAGGCAGAAATAAGTGATAATGACAACTTTTCAATAGAGCCAAAGACTGAAATATTTCTTGAATAAAAAAGGTAAGATGAAAGGGGCAGCATGTGCAACACGTGCTGGCAATACACTAAAAAACACAAGACAAAAAAATAAACAAGAATTACCATTAGCTTTCTTTCATACTGTCTAGAGAAAAACCTACACAAAATAACTAGGGTGTAAGAGTACCATGTAAAAAAATTATGCTACAGATTAAACCCCCGAAAACCAGACAAAACACATTTTGGGACTCTAGTTAATTTAGCTTTCAGTGATATCAAACCGCCCCCTCAAATCTCCCTCCAGGGAGCAAAAACTAACCTTTTGATGGACTGGCATTTATGCTACATGCAACAGAGAAGGCTGAACTTCACAGCAACTGATAAATAAGTTCACAAAGGCCTTCTCTATGAAGTGACATGAACCATGGCTTAAGTAACAGAACAGAACTCAGAAGGGAATCAAAGGGTAAGTATATTCACAGATGAAGTGGAAGTTAATTCAACTGTACAATGTAGTTTAAGGAATAATTAAAATAAAAGAAAAAGAGTGAGGAAGAGAAAGGGATGGATGAGTCCTTTTCAGCTTTCTAAAACACAAGCTTTTATGACACAAGAAATGGACAAGCAGATTACTTTAACAACTCGTAAACATTATATAGAATTCTGGAGCTGAGGTATGAAGGATAGATCATGAAGATAAACCAACTTGAAGGAAAATAATTAGATTAAATTCAAGAAGCAATTTATTTTTCTACCACGACCATATTTGGCTTTTACCAAAATATATAAATAACCTAAGTTTGATTTTTTTTACTGTTTATGCAAGATAGTTACTTTTATTTATTGTTACTTTGATTGTACTTAATATGTTATCACATAAAACTCGAGTAAATTTTTTGTGTAATACAACGTTAGTTATTTTAGCTAATGCCTCTGCCATTTTCTTTAGAATTTTGCAATCAAGCATTAAAAATATTTTTTTCCGTTTTTTTTTAAGAAAGATTACAGCAAGTATGAAATGTGTAAAAAAGTGAGATGCAGCAAAATTTTAAAACTGCAATATTCTGGCAAGATACAGATTATGCTTATGAACAGCTTTGTCCATCTTGAAACATAGCTTTCCTGGGACAAAATGAAGGAAGTAACATGATATTTAGGACTCAGGATTTGAAATTTTCAATCAACTTTGCAGATGTAATTTTTAACTACAGAAATTTTTGCTTTAATATAAAAATGATTGTAAGTTACTGTAATACTGTGAGTTTTTAAGAGCATTCCAAAGGTGTCTTCTTTCAGAAAAGCAATTCTTTTTAAGGCTATATTAGTTTTGACATTTTTGGTGCAGAGAAACATGCAATTATTAAAGTGTATGGCATATTTACACACCAACACCTCTCTACTTGTCTAAGAATGCACATAACATTTTATTCACAGACACCTGACATAGATCACCACTGCAATTATTTTTATGCATTAGTATTTTTAGCTCAGCTCTACTTCATAGTTGGAAATAAGTCTTGTGTTGCGAGATCAAGGCCAACAAAGACTATGTGCATGAAACAAGAAGAATTCTTGAGTGACACAGCAGCAATTTAAAGGTAAGAACACTGAATATAACCAGTATCTGACTTACACTGTCTGTCCTCCAGCCAAACTGACTGAACCCAGCTCTGAGATGTCACTGCAGCTCGTGGCAAGACTGTTTAGTGCATAAAACCTGAAAAACTCATTTCCTTAGAGGTCTCTGCTAAACACTATTAAGCTTTCTACTGAGTGAAAACTGAAGAAGACATAAACATGTTTTTATATATTCATTACATCCTGAAACATTGTGTTAAAACTTTATTGATACTTAAAAGTGGAACTCAAAATTTCATGTTCTTGTACTAATTGTTCTAGAACTTTATTCCACAGGTATTAACAGATTATGTATCCTGAGAGCAATTTCAGCATAGAAACTCAGTAGACAGAAGAATTATTCCTCTTCTTACATTACTGCTGAAGCAAATTACACAGTAAGTAAAGAATGATTTTGGTAAGTCCCAAGGAATGCATTTTCCATTAGTTTTGAAAGTGTAACCTTTAAATTCAATAGAAAAAGTCTTCATGCCCCACATGCACGAATGGAAAAAAAAAGAACTCAAGTAGCCAAAAAAAATCCTACTTATTTCCCATGGCTTTTAACCAAAGATTTTATAGTTTATGGCATAAAATGTCCTTCATAGTTACTAAGCTGAAATCTTGTTAGTACATGTTAATTATATAATTTTTATTTCCTTTTAAATTGGTATCAATTACACTACTGCTTTTAAAGCAGTTTTCTTTCATCCCAGGAACACTGAACATTTAATAAAATAAACAAAAAAGGCCATATGGTCAAATGGCTTTTTGCTGAATAAGCCCAATATGAGTTTAGATTTAATGAAGAAATCAAGGACAGGAACTAAATCAGAACAAGCTACACATAAGTCATACTTTTCTACTATTCATTCCTGATGATTTTGTTGGAAATAAAGACTGAGCATCTATGGAAAATCTGCCTACTTGTCAAAGTAGCATTTCTGAGTTCCTTTGGGGCTTTAAAATCACAGGCCTTTACTTTATGATTTTCTATTTAGGTAGGACAGAGTAGCTCAACTAAAGCTACTAAACTGTGATTTATACCAGCTGATGATCTACTCTTCATAAAATCTTGTACACAGAGTAATAATTCTAAGAGCTATTCCATTCTTTCCTAACAAGTACAAGACTGCTTAAATGAAAAATTACTATTTTTATTCTTGAGTCATTTATATGGGAATTGATATGGTGGTAACTTCAAAGAGCAAATATACGATTCATATAATTGGGGAAAAAAAATTAAAAATTTCCTCAATGGAGAAAGTTTTGAATTATTAAAAAGAAAAGATGATGCTTTCTTAACTTTCTTGCTGCTCTACTGCAGTGACCTGCAGAGCCTGCATAGCTGGCCTCTTGATCTCTCCAACTGTTTTGGAGGAATAAGAATAGCACCTTTTAGCAGATTCAAGCACACTGCTAAAAGAGGAAGATCGGTGACCTTTTGACAAGAAAAAAGTGCTGTACTATGAAACTTTAACTAGCATTTTCCAAAGGATTAAACCATGTTCCCCTCCTACTTCCTCCTATATATCTACATGGGTTTGAAGCAGCTATAATCATGGTATTTTGAGCTGTCTGTGGTATACTGTATAGTATATAGTATACTATATAGTATGGTACTCTTTTTAGGCTATGTTCTGCCACCTCCTGGTAGGGCTAATAAATTTGGGTAAATGGACAAGATCACATATTCCAATGTTAAACTTGACTTGTCTGATGACACAACGGATAGAGAGGATCTGTAGAATTCAGTGCTGAGCTATGCATGGCTTTTATCCCTGTCCCAGCAGCGGGAAAAATAGCAATTCCAAGACAGAACAGTTTTCTTCACATTGAATCTACTTAGTTCAAAATATTGCTTTATAAAAAACAAATCACAACAAAAAGCCAGTCCACAACTAAAAATAAAATAATAAGTGCTTATTTATTTAAGTGAACATATAAAGCTATCACACAAAGAAAAAATCAAATACTACTATTTCAATAGTGTTTTGAACAAAACACATACCTGCAGGTATGATCGTCACTTACACTTGCGACTTCTTGACCTTCATTGGGAGCAAATACCAGGTCATTAATGTAATCTGAGTGGCCATCAAATGTCTGTCAACCAGAAAAAAGAAATATTTTCACCTTAGAGCTGACTGTTCCATTAGACCACAATGTACTTACTAGAATGCAAATGGAAAGATTTGTAAGGGTTAAGACAGAACTATCATTTTTCATAGAAGGTAAACCAAGTGTTTTACTCAGTTGGTAACTGAGTTTCTATAAAATATCTAATTCATGTGTAGATTTATACTGTAGGTGAAAAGACACCCCCCCAACTATTCCTTGCAGTTACCACAGAGGTCATTTTGATGCTCTTGCTTGACAGAGATCAGTGAATCATACCAGAGCTTTTTATCCTTCTTTTGACCACTGAATTTTGAAGGTAGGAGATAATAAATCTCAGAAAGAAAGAAGAGAATGAGCAGGAAGTGAACGTGTACATGATCTACCTATATTAAAGAACTCAGATTACTGGTAAGTAACTCTGATCTCTGAATAGTAATTTTTCTAGGGGTTCCTGCAAGCAGCAAGAGATTTTATCCTGAAGGAGCAATAAACCAACTACTTATCCAGCACATGCCCTTTTCCAAATTGCCTAAGAGGATATGTCTACTAAAGATGGCAGGTCAAAAGACCACCTTTAGAAAAAGCAGTGAAAAAACTCTCAGAGAAAGAAGATGAAACAGAGAAAGAAGATGCACCATTAAGACTTTGAGAAAACCAAAACTGAGGAAAAGCAGTACAAGCAAAATCAAACAAGCCACACAGTACCTCAGCAATTACACACAGTTTCTTTTAAGAGAAGAGAAAACACAGTGAATTGTGCTCTCCGCTTTTTGAGATATTGTGCTTAAGAGAAAAGAAGATGGGATATAGCTCACACTCTTCTTTTACTATGAAATAACTTATCATCCATTCTCAAATAATAGGATACGAGCACTCATGGTGTGAATGTACATGCGAACTGTCACTCAAAACCAAACATTTGCAGTTCTATCAGAAAGCATGAAGGCATTTAAATGGGAACCTTTTTACTGTGTAATTCATCTCACCTGTAGCTTCTTAATTGTGGCATTTTTATTTCAAAGTACTGTAAATAATTTATCTGTAACAAAACCCAATTTAGCAGCACAGCTTTTCTGAAGAAAAACAAAATCCCAATCTTAGTAAAAATGAAAAGTTATATAATTCTTATGTGTTTTGAAGACACTTCAGTTTTGCTGGCCATAATATGAAAACACCTTTTTCTTCCCCTCTTAACTCTATTAAAGGTTTTGTATTTATCTACAGACATCAGTAATCTTTTGAGGTTTACAGTATGATCCTAAAGCTAAGTTAAATAACTTACACTCACTTTGCGTTAAGCAAGTACGCAAAAGTCATCTCATTTAGCATCCAGTTAACACTTTCAAATGGATTCACATGGGTGCTAGGTATGAAATCATCATCTCAAGTCTCATTAGCAAAAAATCAGTTTGCTCTATCTAAGCATTTATATGTATTTGCCCTCCTTAAATATATCTATGGTGTTTTTGACAGGCAAATGTCCATGTGTAGGTATCTGTTGCTGTTCCATCCTCTTCTGTTCAGTCCCACTGATCAAGTCTCAAGGCATAGCTGCTCTTGTTTTGCCCAGCAAGGTATCATAAAAATGAGACAAAAGTATTCTGTGGATAATAGCATGAGATGGAGAGATTGCAGAGGAAAATAAGGCCAAATGAAACAAGTTCCACAATTTTCTTGAAGGAAAACACTATCTTTTCTCTATGTGTAGCTACTCTGAGGAACAAATGCAGAACTGATAAAAAAACCCCAAACCTCTCTCAAGCACACACAAGAACTAAATCCCACTCTCTAAAAATTTTATGAATGCCTCATCAATTCAAATCAAGTAATAATTTAAGCAGCCAACTTTATTTTTTCCAATAGGTCATAATTTTATTAAAACCTGGTGGATTATCCTAGAACAAATACCTTCTAAGACCATGCTAAACTATTTAGACAGAAATGCCAATCTTTTGAAAATTTTCAGCATTCTGAAAAAATGCCTCATTTCCACAGTTCTGATGAAATATGCTTTTTATTAAACAAAATTTGAAGCAGAAGAAGGAAGCCATAATTCATTTCCAAATGAAAACCTCAAAAGAAGAAGAAACAGGTTTCATGAAGATCCGTCAGTCATATTTTACCTTTTGGTTTTTTGGTTTTTTTTTTTTGTTCTGGGCCTGATCCAACCCATAAATTTTGTATTAGTTGTGTTGACAAAGTAATGGAAAACTCAGTGTGCTTCAAGTTTCTTGCTGATAATTACATCAAGACAGTCTTTCCATGGGGAAAACAGAGCAAGATTACTCTGCCCATCCCTCCAGAAGCAACAGTGTTTACTATAAAAGACAAAATGTTCAGAGTATACATTCTGACTGTAATCACATACTTTCTTCAACTTTGTTTGCACGTTCTGTACCTCTCCTGAAAATCCCATGTGTTAAGTGTGCACTGGATAATGGATAAAAGCTTTCCATGTGTTCATCCTGCGTTTAACCTCAGGTTTATGAAATGCGTTTCCTGAGGTATCAGTTAACTAAGGCTTCTTAGTATCAAACTTTATTGAAAGCCAATTCAGCATAGCTCACCAACAATTTGTGAACAGCTGAGATTTTGCATGTGCTTTAAATCAGTTAGGCATTACTTTCTTCTTGACAAGAAGTCTAGAGTATAATGATTGTCCAGGGATAAGAAATTAATATCATTACCCAGAGAAAGGATTTTCCACACTTTCTATCAAAAACACCCAGAAGACATTCTCAAAGACAATTTTTACCAGTATAAACACACTAGTCCACATTCTTTCTTTCCATTCATGAGTTCCTTGCTAATAGGTAAAAATATCTATTTTTCAACTGTTTTCTGATTATTTTTTAACATTAGACCAAGCCTAACACAGTAAAAATATAGATTTTGACTTTTTCTTCAGTCACAGTACATTCTTACCAAAGTTCTTAAGATTGTAAATTACACTGATGGAGCTGGTATAAACAAAGCTAATAGCTTTACTGTTACATTCAAGCCAGCACTTTCCATATATGTTGCATATGCACCAAACAATTATAGAATCATTAAGGTTGGAGATTAATTAGTTCATCCATTAACCTAACACTGCCAGGTCCACCACTAAACCGTGTCCCTAAGCACCATATCTACACGTGTTTTGAACACTTCCAGGGACAGTGTTTACACTACTTCCCTGGGCAGCCTGACCACCCTTCTAGAGAAGATATTTTTCCTAATATCCAATTTAAACCTCCTCTGCCACAACTTAAGGCCATTAACTCTTCTCCTATGGCTTGCCACCTGGGAGAAGAGACTGACCTCCATGTGGCTACAACCTCCTTTCAAGCAGCTACATAGAGCAATAAGGTCTCCCCTGAGCCTCTTTTTTCAGACTAAAAACCCCCAGCTCCCTCAGTTGCTCCTCATCGGACTTGTGGTCCAGATCCTTCACCAACTTTGTTGCCCGTCTCTGGACCCTCTCCAGCACCTCAATGTCTTTCTTGTCAAGAGTGGCCTAAAACTGAACACAGGATTTGAGGTGCCAAGTACAGAGGGACAATCACTTCCCTAGTCCTGCTGGCTACACTGTTTCTGATACAAGCCTTGTTAATCCAAAATAAATTAAAAAATTAGAATTTAGATGCTGGATTTAGATCTATAGTAGTACCACCTGTTTCATTATTTCCACTTATTATCCACCCATCGGCTATAATGTTAAAGTAACTTTACATTCTGATAAAAAGTTAAAAGATTTAAATCACAACATTAAAGCCTGTTCTCTGAAATATCATAAAACTGGCAGATATTACATAAATGGATAACTTTAATAAAGAATTACAGACATCAACTCACAAACAAACTGCATTACGAACTTTTAGTATTATTTTGTCAGAAATGCTACCCAAGTTGCCAATAACTGTCAGTTATCCCACTGCCCTCCTGGCAAAGTAGAATAAGATGACCAAAAATGACAAAAGGAAATTAAAGGCACATGCATATATGAAGCAATACAAAAACATCATCTTTAAAGACATTTTGGTTTTAATAACATCCATCTTTACTTATGCCATGCCTTTATTCATTTTATTATAGGTATGGCCAGATAAGTGACATCCACAATTCACTGAGTTTCTGTATGAAAAATGTAATTGTCTTACTAATACAAATTAAAAAAATACAAAAAAGTCTATTATTTTCTCCTTTATACCCCAAACCCACTCTCACTAAAAGAGGCATTATCATAGTCTAAAGCAATAAAAACCCAAGGAACACTCCCCCAGGGTTGCGGGGTTTTTTTGTATTAATTAGCTGTGCTTATTCTTAGCTATGACCTCACCAAAACCAATTCATAGTAGTACTTGGACTGGGACATTGTTTCAAAGGAAAAATTTTGAAGAAAATCAAAAGGTCATGTAGCTGATAATTACAGTTATTCCCACTTTAAAGACAGAAAGGTATATACAATAAATGATTATCCCGAGAGATGATGGATATAGGATCTGTCACAGTTCTGTATTCTATCTCATACATAATCAAAATGGGGCAGAAGGACAGTTAAAGATAAGACTTCACTAAAGATTATTTAATCTTTTAAAAATCAGCCTAGCTGCCCTTACCTTAAATTCATTCTTCTCCTGAAGGTCTGAAGTAAATAGCCTTAGCTTCCTATCAGAAGCTGCAGTACAAAACCTATACTCAACAGACAAAAATAAAGCCCTTCAGTCAATCAATATTGCCATGGTTGACTTTTTAGCAGTTTTCCTTCAGTTTAAAGTGACACTCAAGGGAAAAGTCAGATTTTGGAAAAATACCACAAGCATCTATCTTTTCTGCTTGCTTTGGCAACAAGGAGAATTATAATTGGAACTTACCTGTAAAATAGTGTGTATCAAGTGCCAAGAATACTTTTTCATAGAAAAAAATGCAAAACGTTACAAAGCTAAATCTGAATCAATTATCGGAAGTATCTCTCATAATTTCCATTGAAACTTCCTTTGGAAAGAAATTCAGGGGTAGAGCACAAAAAAGAACCGTGATTACCAGCAGTCTAGAATACTGAAACAAAATTCATAAACTAATTTCTAACATATTTTATCCAAAAGACAGTACAAAAATGCAGCAGTAAGCAACTACCATAATTTTGAAGAATCATGTAAGCAACTACCATAATTTTGAAGAATCATGTAAGCTATCGAGAACATTTTAATTCCTAAGTGTACATTTAATAGTTAACTATCTTTCTAGATCCACACCTCAATAGCTCTCACAAATAGTAGTTGACCTGCTCTGAAACACAGAGCCTACTATGCAGACCACTACAGGGAGCTTTATAGAGGAGGCCATTACAATGATCTCACACTTAGTAAAGTTCTTAAAAGAAATATTTCTTCACAGATGTAACAAGAATGAACTAACTATATCTGAGGTCCATGAAAATAATGAAAAAAGTATTATTTACTGCTTGTTCACTGGAGAGACGGTCAAGGGGCATGAGAAGTAGAACAAAAAAACAAACAAATGAACGAAAACCAAATGAATAAAAAAAATTTAGATAGAAATGTTCTACTGCAGTGTTCAGAGACTTCATCAGCGATTTCTCCAGAGTTAGATTTCACTCATAAGTTTTGAACAGTCCAATATTAAGGAATTAGGGAAAACAGATAGGAGACAAGGATTCATTGTACCCATTTATTTTAAGTACCTTATCTGGGGAGGTATAGCATCAAGTCTAGTTTCAGGGCTCCATGCTATGGCATCAACTCTGATTCCATGGTGAAATGTTCTTAGTGTCTTATATTGCATGCCTTCCACTTCTGCATCCTCCTCCTACAGAAAGACTGCAGTTAGCAATTCTGAACAATGTCTTGATGACATCTAACAAAACAGATTGATATGAAATGGAAAGACTTTTTTAGATCTTAACACTGTCAAAGTGAAAACCTCTAGAACATAAGGAAAGTGTTGAAATATTTAAGTACTTAAAAATAGATTAAATGACTGCAGTCTAGAGCCAGAGGCCAGGGCAGAGCACAAAAATCAGAACTGAGCTACAAATATGCTGAGCTCATTCTTTGTACAGATAGATACAACTAAAGCCACTTACAACAGCATGGTAAGTAAGTACACCCTGCAATGAGAAGAAACAATGGGAGCAAAAGCAAGCATGTCATTTAAGCTATCTTCTCTCTGAGGTGCTTTTACACTATGGAAAAATGCTAGCACTTTCAGAACAAAACTCTTCAAACAGCAGGAGCTAGAAAGATGCCCTCTGTCATCTAACCATAATTGCAAACTTGTTTAATCTTCCCACTGGTGAGAACGTGGGATGGTGAGAAAAATGAAATGAGTTGGGGTTGTGGATTCCATTGATCAGTTGACCTCTAAAAAACTTTTGTAAGTTTTCAACACATCTAGTGGAGTACCTCAAAGGATATTTCTACAAAATTTCCTCTATGTCACAATTCTGCTTTAGGGTAAAGAACCTCTCTATATGCCCTCTGCATAACACAGAGGCCAAGCAAAATTCAGCTGAGGATGCATGAAACTATCCACAGTTTCAATGCTTCTCAACAGAGAGCAAGAATAGTATTTTTGTCCCCTACTTTGAAATACTCAATGATTCCACACGTGGAAGGGAATGGAGGATATGAAAATTACGGAAAAACTATCTTGTACCAGTGGTTGTCAAAATTTTAATTAATTCCTTTTCAAGGCCTACATCAGAAACAAGGTAGACACTTTAGTTCTAATCCTGAAAGTAGTTGTAATCTTTTCTGTTTCACAGGCTAGCTGAAAGCTTTAGAAGATAATTTAATCTAAGTAGCAAATGTATGTAGAACAAAACATAACTGTGCAAAAATGTGCCAATTACCCACTGATAAAGAACAACATAGAGCAAAGATTAAGTCACATATTTCCAAAGCTGGGCATTTGAATTGTGAGACAGCATTCACCAACATTAGCAAGAGAGACTAAAATGGGATTACTCTTTCAGTAGAAAGACTTCTGACTTCTCTGCAGTCTACTCAGAGAGTATAGTGATAGAATGAGAGGTAACCATTTTAAACTGAAAGAGGGCCAGTTTAGATTAGATATTAGGAAGAAATTCTTTACTGTGGTCAGGCACAGGAAAAAGTTGCCCAGAGAAGTTGTGGATGCCCATCCCTGGAAGTTGTCAAGGACAGGTTGGGTGCGGCTTTCAGAAACCTGGTCCAGTAGAAGTAGGAACTAGATGATCTTTAAGATCCCTTCCAACCGAAGCCATTCTGTGCTTCTATGATTCTAATCAAAAGGAACTTTATACTATCCTTTTTATACCATCAGGATGGTATTATACCAATGTATATTTTATATATATGCACTTATGTATATATTTTCCTGAAGAACAAGTATCCCAGACTGGTTAATGTAATAAACAAGTAAAACTGTCCCCTGTTTACCCAGGGAGAGGAAATAACAGGAAAGTGACCAGTCTTCCTGCAGTAGAGGTGCTGGCAAAGGAAGTTTCAGGACATAGCTAATATAATCAACAATCACACAGACTAACCTGAAATCTGCACGTCCCAATAACTACATAATTATTGCCACCATAAGCAATGAGGGAACTTGCATCTCCACTATCAAATGGGTTGAATTTTACCACGTGCACATAATCTTCACAATCCACAGTGTAAGCAATGTTTCTAGTAGAATCTTGCTTCATTTTCAATGGACTAAGTCAAAGTATCACAGAGGAAATGTCTTCTCCAGCTTGACAATCTGTGTTCCTACACAGAAAGTTTTAAAAAGCCAGGATTACTCAATTGCATAAAGAAAAAATGTAAAAGGTATTTTGTGGCAGAGCAAAACAAAATTTCCTGTAACATCATATTCAAGAATACAAAAGCTTATACACTTATTATTTTCATATAATTTCATCAATCAAAATATTTACTAACCTAACATTCAAAACTCTCAGCAATAACTACAGATTTTGTGCTACTCTTGGCAACCCAATAGCAATACAAGTAATAAAGTAACTGCACGCACCATAAAAGTCACATAAAGTATTTTAAAATTTTCAACAAATGGCAAGAAATGGTACCTTATTACATTAAAATTCTTGTCTTTAAAGACTGTCCCTAACTAAAAGCAGAGTTAACCAAGGCTACAGAACTGCATAATATTTAAACATGATTTCACAATTCAAGCCTCCCCAACTGCAGAACACCTGTACCTCTGCGTAATAGAACTTGTACTGTCCTGTATTTAACCAGTTTTCAAAAAAATCAGGTTCTTGTTCTAGGACACGAGGCCAAGATATACAATTGATTTCAGAACCACTGCTTTTAGTCCCAGTACAGATTTGATGTTAGCTTACGCCTTTTTGGGAAATCACGCTTTTAACTACATACCACGTAGAAAACCAGCTTGAAATCTCAGACCTTTGACAGATTTTGCTGTGTTAATGATCTGAATGTCTCAGCATCCAGGACTGAACGTTTTGCTTGGGAGACAGCCAGGTTTGACACTGGTATCACTTAGACACAGAGAGGCTCTCCACAGCTTCATGTTTATTTATCAATTCATCCAACAAACCACCACATTACCATAAACACTTGAGCCATGTAACTTGCATAGCTTTGCTGCTGAGGCCAAATGCAAATTCTAACCATATCTGTAGTTTTCTTCCTTTAAGGATTCCCACAACCACAAGGCATTCTAGAGTGATTAAGGGGTTGTTAAGGGGTTGGAATGGACCTTAGGGGGACCACCTAGTCCCAATCCCCCTGCCATGAGCAGGGACACCTCCCACTAGACCAGGCTGTACAAGGCCTTATCCAAAGCCGGCTCTGAACGCTGCCAGGGCTGGGGCACCCACAGCCTCCCTGGGCAACGCGTTCCAGTGTCTCACCACCCTCACAGGGAGGAATTTCTTCCTAATAGCTAACTTAAGTTTCAACTTGCACCCATTACTGCCTGTCCTCTCACTACAGTTCCCGAAGAAGAGCCCCTCCGCCTTCCCTGGAGGGATACGGGAAGGTTGCTATGAGGTCTCCCGCCACCTCCTCTTCTCCAGGCTGAACAGTCCCAGCTTTCTCCGCTGGACCATCAGTCCTCGGACTGGCTTTAAGTGGAAATACCAAGATTACTATTAGCTTCATTTCTTCAGGAAACACGAGTAGGGTAACCGAGCCGCGGGGGCGCCCCGTTACCTCCCGCTTTACCCTCGCGCTTCCCTCCCCAGGGAGGCTCCCCCGCTTCCCCCGGGCCGGGTCCCCCCTACCCGCACCTCGCAGGCAGCTTGGCGGCACGGCACGGCCCGGCACGGTATAGTATAGCACAGCACAATATAACACAACACAAGGCGGCCGGGAGCGGCTGCCGTGCCCCCCGAGCTCCCTGTGCTTCCGGGGCAGCGGGCCCGCGCCCATTGGGCAGCGCGCCGCGTTTGAACACAGCCCGGGAGCCGCGGGACGGGAGCGGGGCTGGGGTAAGGGCCGGGACGGTGGGGGTAAGGGGTGGCACTGCCGGGAGGGAAGGGGCTCGCTGGGCCCGGGTGGCACTGCCGGGAGGGAAGGGGCTCGCTGGGCCCGGGTGGCACTGC
>WBMV01001384.1:926542-1079505 GCA_013396655.1 Campylorhamphus procurvoides | reverse complement strand
CAGGGAGGGCAGGGGCCGGGTGGGGAGGGGGGAGAGGTGGCACTGCAGTGATGGAAGGGGCTCGCTGGGGAGAGGTGACACTGCACATAGGGGAGTGGCTCCCCGGGCCGGCCTCACCCCGCAGCTTTCGTGTGTGGCGGTGCCACTGGCGCTGCCAGTGCCGGCCCTCAGGCTTGACAGGGGGTTGTTTGGCCTGTTGGGGCTGCTTCGCTGCTCGGGTGTTGTCCCTTGGAAACCTCTCGGAGTGGGGGCAAAGACAAAGGCCTCCGGAGGGGTTTGGGTCTGGCCTGCAGAGGCCCGGCTGTTCTGCACGGAGTGGCCCCTGTGGCGTTCGTGTCACTGTAAAGCAAAGGAGTGGGCTGGCCCCTTCAGACACCTTGGGGCGAGAGGGTGCAGTCACTGCTGCAGGGTCGCTCCCTGCCCGATGTTTTCCCTGCCCCTCGCCAACGCTCTGCCACTTTTTCCAGTCGTGCCAGTCACCAAGAAATAAACCCAGTGCGGGCTCTGCCTTAGCTAAGCGAAATAAAGCAAAAGGTTGGTACGGGTATTGCTCTTATACTGTCACTGTGGTATTAGGGAACTTTATTTCATAAGAGAGCAAGTTTATTGGAAATGTTTACTACTCTCTCTGTATTTATGTCTTGACAAATGCAAGGCATGTGAAAAAGATCAAAGCATGAAGTAGTTCAATTATCGTCCGGGAGATAGGGGGGATAATGGCTTATAGAATAAAAAGAAAAACAGCAGCGACAAAACCCTATATAGGAAACAAAAGTATTTAGAGTTGTCTTTGTTAGTAAGTCTTGGAAATATTAAATCTCTTTTTTTCCAGGTTTAAAACATCCTCATAGACATTGATTTGAATGTGTAGTGAATGCAGAAAGTACAGAGGACACTCTGAGGATGCTTTTTGACTGTCATATTTGTGATAGCATTCTTTCATGTAGGCATAATGTACAAGGAAAGTAAGGGATCTTCATGAAGGCGTGACATACACAGAAGCACTTTTAACTTATCTTTACAGTTGCTTCGTCATGGTGAGGCAAGTCTGGTTTAGTGGGAAGAGTTCATTCTATGAACTTGATCTTTAAGAAGATATAACAGGATTTGCACAGCTTATTGAAAGGTGAAGACATGCATATGCCTCTTGCATGGTTATATTTATTTTTCTCTATCTTCCACTCTAGAAAATGATTACTTTCCAGCAAGAAATTTTAAACTTGGTCAAGTGTTTCAGAAGACAATGGCATTTATTTTCAAACTCTGAAAGGACTACTGTATGTGGAGCAGACTGCATGCTGATGGCATTACAACTGTCCATGGCTGAAGTCAATAAACAGGTTAGCATTCTTTTCAGTATATTCTTGGTACTTAATACATTCTCCACTTTATTCACTTACTGCACTTACTGCTTAGGCGCCAACATGAAATGGTTGTTGTTGTCACTTCTTTGCTGTTTTGTTCAAATGGTACGTCTGAGGGTCAGATGCAGTAAGGCACTAAAATTAATATGATTAAGTACATGGTTGAACCAGGGCTTAGAAAAAGAACTGCAAGGAGAATGGAAGTGCTTTAAGTGTATATTTGAGCTTCAAAATTTAATATTAAACACTGGCATATTTTTCTGATCATGTTGCTTCTGTTTATTTCCATCAAATATTTCTTTTGTGCTGTAGATCAGGGTGGGAGAACAATGGCTTTTGGGATACATTTTTTTTCTGAGTGTTTTGAAAATTCTTTGGAATATCATGAGAAGAATATGAGTATAAAACTGATTTGGTGTAGTCTGCATAGGTTGTACTTGCAACAGTCCATACTTAGGTGCTGTTTTTCCTGATGCTCATCAGATGAAGACCTATATGTACACACAAGCTGTGAGTGTGCACCAGTACCAGTAGGAATCATATGGCTTTCTTTGCGTTTGTACAAGAAGTGTCTGTCAAATGATGGAGAGGAGGTGTAATCCTAAAGTGGCTCTGAAAGAAGCACTATGCTTTGTCATAGCTGGTCAATTGGACGTTAGCAGTCAGCTGCAACACACCAGAAAGAGTTGCAACATACAATCAGGCCTTTGCATGTGTCTCATCTAGTCAGAACTCTTGCAGTAGTCATTTTGATAACCTAAAGATGTCTTTTTAGGTCAATGAATCTAATTATTGATGAAGAAAACATGAGTGTTGGTGGAAGACTTACCCAAATGTTACACAGTAAATCAAACATGTAGTACAAATCTTTAATTTAAAAAAAACAAAACAAACATACCAAATCAAAAAACACCACAAACAATACAACCACACCAAAGTCAAATCCCCAAATCAATAAAAAAACCAAACAAACACAAGACCTGATTCAGTCTGTGCCTTCCTTGTTGCAACATACTATTTTAAAATTTGCCACTTACATTGGAAGAAGATTGCATCTCAGATGAAGCATTTCCAGAACCACTTTTTAAAGTAACTGAACTCATCACCAGAAAAAGCTTTGTAGTCTAAAATGTGCAGACCAGGAGTATCTCTTGTCTAGTTTTATACTTAAAGTTTAGACAATTCATCCTCACTGTAATAAACATTGCAGCAAAAAAATTAGAATCCCAAGATTCTAAATTTGTACTTCATAGAATGTAATATGTTCCAGCCAGGGGCCTGGTGTCCTCACAATACCTTTGTAGGTAAAATCAGAAGATTAGTGTGCATCAAAATGAACTCTTGGAGAATTGATAAAGACAATAATGTAAAACTATCCGTGGAGGCAATCAGTTTGTCATGTTTATTGTGATTCTAAAGGAAAGCTACAAAGACTTTTCCAAAGCCAACTCTGGAAACTAAGATGTGTTCTGTTGGATGCCAAAAATTGCAGACATGAAAAGGATGATATTTTTGTGATTTGTTGCTGCTTGTTTCCTAACAGCTTACAGTAAGGTTTTTCCTTCTCCTAGAGGTGACTCGTTTATTCAACTACTTCCTTTTCTTTTTTCTCCTCTGGCGAAGATTCCTCCCTTCTAAAAGTATCTCTTCTTTCAGATGTGATTTAACAAAAAATATAGCAGTTATTTTCAATTAATTGAATTCTGAAATACGTAGCTGCTACTTCAGATCTGAAGACTAAGGGTTCAAAACCTTTTTTGTTTTTTTTGATTATACTAGTTGGTCTAATAAGGCAAATTGTTGTGTATAAACATTGTCTTGCATGTGTGTATTTTTTATATTTGCATGTGCTGCCCCCGAAGTTCATTTTCTTCAGATGGGTATATGTTCGTAGTGTTAGAGTAAAATGTGTCTGTTCCATTTAGTTCAGGACTGAAACTTCAAACTTAGATGCAGAGTATTACAGTTGTAGGCATGTTCCTTGTTAGGTCTCCGATTTAAATATAATGCTTTTGTATTGTTAGCACCTGTAGGATAGATATCTATTATGATAAAGTCAATTACTGCAGTAAAAATAACTTTGCTAATAAGCTATTGTGTGGCTGTATTAAAAAAACAAAACAAGCAAACACAACAAAAAAATTTCAAAAAATGCAACCTACCAGAAACAGCAAAAGAATTATTCTCTTTCTTTAGGAATTTGGGCAATTTTAATGGATTTGGTGTTTTAACTGTTACCTGTATCTGCAGGGGAATAAAAAATAACAAAGTGTTTTTGAGAACTCCAGAAAAGTTTAAAAGTTTCCTAACCTTTTAGTCTTGAATTTCACCAGAATAAGGGTAGCAAATAGTGTGGTAAATGCTGATCAAATAGCAGTGATGAAAGAAAAACTAAATCTATGCTTTGAATTCTTCCAAAAAGACTTTGTTTTTAACACATTTGTAGCCATATAGCATGAAAACAAGTGGCATAAGGTCTGTGGTAAAAGCAAATACCTTTTATCTTGATTGTTAGTATGGATCTGAAATCTAGGAGTACTTTCAAGAGAAGAACCTTTTTTAAGGTTTGAAATAGAAATAACAGTTTTCAAGGCGAATTTCAGTCGAGGCTAATTGTTTTAAGTTTACTGTATTTGCACTTGTGGATCAGGAGTAGAATAAATAATAGATTGTCATTTTCAGACCGTGCTTGTTTCAGCTAGTAGCGGGGGAACCCAAAATGTATAAAACATTTATTTTTCCTGAAACTGTGAGTTTAAATTATCAGACTTCTCTTAAATGTTTTGTAAATCTCTTCTAGCACTAGAGCTGTGCTACTGGAAGAAAAAGCGCTTTAATGTTAATTTTAGAAATACATTTACCCTTTAGAAATTTATGTTTGTATATTTCTGGTTCTGTACCAAAGTAGTTTTAGTATGTGGTTTTGTTCTACTCTGTGCTTCCATGACTGCATTTTGTATATTGACCGAAGAATATTATGCTCTGTTCAGTATCTTGTGTTTCTTGAAAGGTTTTCCCAAATTGTCCTGATTCCATGCTGGCAAATGAAGAAAAACACAGAGGGTTTTTTTTATGATCTTACTCCCTTAAACTGTTTTATCTGCCTTCCTTTTGGTAATAAGACACTCCTACCCACTTGGAAGCAATTTTATGATCTTGCTTATTGTGTTGCTTGTGACACTGTAAAGATGCTACCAAGAGACATTGTCTTGGCTGTTCTTTAGTATGATTAATTTTTCACAGCATTACAGAATGGCTGAAGTTAGAAGGGAGCTCTGGAGGTCATTTTATCCAGCTTCTCCCAAGCAGGGCAAGCTGGCAGTGCCAGTTGTCCAGGGCTATGTCCAGATGTCTTTCAAATGTTTCTAAGAAGGGAAACTCCATAACCCCCCTAAGCAACCTGTGCCAGTACTCAGTCATCTTCAGAGTAAAAGAACATTTCCTTTTGAACAGAGGGAACCTCCTGTGTTTTTCAGTTTTTGCCCAACACCTCTGGTCCGACCGCTGGGCACATTAATAAAGAGCCTGACTCCATCCTCTTTGCACCCTCCCTTCAGATATTTATGTGCATAGAGTAGATCCTCCCCTGAGCATTCTTTTCTCCAGCCTAAACAGCCCCAGCTTGCTCAGTCTTTCCTCATACATGAGATGCTCCTGTCCCTTAATCATCTTTGTGGATGATCAACCTTTGTTGGACCCTCTCCAATGTGTCTCCCTTGTACTGAAGAGCCCAGAAGCAAACACAGTACTTGAATGTGGTCTCACCAGTGCTGAGTAGTCTCCTCTACAAGGGACAGGCTCTTTAGAAAAAAGGTCAGGTAATAAATATTTAATTGGGTTTTTTTTAAAAGCAAATGATAGACTATTCTACTGTCTTTCCCCATAAACTGTGTAACCAAATGATAAACATTTAAGTTCTTGTTTCTTGTATTTTTGTGTTGCTTAACAGCTGGAGTTGTTTTAACTGTGTTAAAACTTTTGCTACTTAAATCTTGAGGCATCTCCCCTAATTTATCAATAGGACTTTTCTCTTCTCTCTTCTCTCTTCTCCTCTTCTCTCTTCTCCTCTTCTCCTCTTCTCCTCTTCTCCACTTCTCCTCTGGAAGATTTACCTTCTCCTCTGAGCTCATGTGGCTACATCCCTCACCAGCCCTCTTGGGGTGGTTTGGGATGTTCTCTCCCAAATTATTCATCGCCCCTTTGCTAATCCCCATGCTCCCTGCCACTGTCTCCCCACTGACACCCATTGGATTTCACTGCTCCTGCACAGTCTCATTGCAGGGAATGTGCAAAGGGCCACTTAGAGAAGCTGCTCCTCTCAGGCCCATGGGACAATGTCACCCCAGTGCTGACAGGAGCCCTCTGCACCCTTTNTCCCCCCTCCCCTCTCCTCTTTCCCAGCTCCCTTCTCTGTAGTATTGCAGGTGTCTGTTTTGAGGGGTTAGAAGGGGAGGCATGGATAGCATGTGTGGAGTTTTTAGTTTTGTTTGTTTCTAATCAAGAAGGTTCTAAATTTTTGGTCTTGTGTTTTTATTCCCACAGTAGCTGATAGTGTTGACTTTAGAAAGTACTGGTTTCTTATTTGGATGAGTACAATTTTTATTTTGCCTGTTTCATGATTCTGTTGTTGCAACTACTGCTTTACTGACTCATACGCACAGTAGCTCTGTGTTCTTAGACAGAGAATGCCTCTACTCTCTTTGGCCTTGACAATCTCCACTGGCCACCCACCCTCTCCCCGCAGCCCCCCACTCCCCCCAGAAAAAGTGTTCAGTACCTATGCCAAGTAATACTGTAATTTCTCTAAGCTTGGGATATCAGCCTGTAACTTCACTGCTACTGCAGGTTGCAATATAACAACTATCAGATGTCCATACACTTGTGTTTACATGAACCAGTTTCTAAATTTGTCCACAGCACTATCAACATTTACTGGAATAGGGAACTTAGTCAAAATGCTGCTTTATACTACTTCAAAGTGCTTTTTATACCAGTTTGGGAACCTCTCTGTGTGAGAGTAGACGCAATCAGTGCTTAGTAGGACCAGAGGTGGCAAGACTGCACAATGTCTCAGAAACAAGGACAAAGCCAGAAACAATATTGCAGTTGAGTAGTATGCCTAAAAATAATAGAACTGGAGACAACACATGGGTGGTGGTTAAGCACAGCAGTGTTTTACATGCATATTCCAAAAATATGTGTTAGTGATCGTATGTTTTGAGAAGGTGGGAGACAACATGTTATTGCTGAAATACACAACTTCCTGTTTTTTAAAACAATTTTCTGTCAAAGACACAAAGTTGATTTGCTATGTAGTTAGCCTTAGAAAGCTTGCAATACCTACAAAAGTACTAAAAAATGGTGTCTTTAGGCATGAACTGTTGCTACTGAATTTCAGACATTCTAAAATAAGAGTCCAAGGAAACTTAATATGTGGCACTATCAGGAAATGAAGGTGCTTTATAATATCTCATTGATTCTATGCACATGAAACCAAATACTTGCTGTGCTTATAATGGAAGGAAAACATAAGGCTTCTAGAACTTCTTTAAGCTATTAGCCAGTTGACATATGCTTACTGCAAAACAGCACATTATTTTTTTAATTAATTTTAAAACCAGAGACTTGACTAATTGACTGTGTAAGTAATAGAATACACCATCACAGTGAACACCTGATATGAAGGTTAGTATCTGGAATGCAATTTATTTGGATTTAAAATATTTTTGCAGCACTAATATAAACTTTGCTAATCTCTGCAGGCCCTTGATCTGGTAAGGAAAGCTTTTGATTTATTGGATCCCATATGAAGTAGTACTTTAACTTAGTACTTCTGGAGGATTTTGTTTCAAAACAAAGTGAGAAAACATTTTTTTTTCCCAATCTACTCCTCTTTTGATCTGTTTAAATTGGGTTATAACACAATTATGTGTTTAATTTTTTGAGAGGCTGAAATGAAAGTCAGGTGCTTTTCGGAAAACATATATGCCCTTTTAATATTCTGGTGATATCTGGAATAGCATGTAAGTTCATAGAGCTGATTTATAATAACCCATGCACAAATTAGAAGGCAAAAAAGTGCTCTGAAAATAATATGTGTGACTACTCTCATTTTCCCTCCTAGTTCTTTTCTTAGACAATATTAAAATAAATGACTTTAAGGATTTTTGAATCATTTATTTCACCAGGTGTATTGGGAAAGTTGTGCTAAATATGCTAGAACCCTAAGGAGGGATCATTTGGGTTCAAACAACTTAAATTATGAGACTTTATCATGTGTTCATATTTAGTGTTGTTTTCAGCTCCTAATGGCGTTTATAGGTAATTAATTTACTTAATGTGAAAATGTCATGGAACAGAATGAAACCTTGGCACTAGACTGGAGCTATCTACCATTATGGCCATGGCAAAGCAAGGCTCTGTTACTCGTTCTCAAGGCATTTCTATTGTAGTACATGATGAATTACATGGCAGCTTTTTTTGCTGCTGTATTTTGGGAAATGCTTTAGATACCAGTAGTGTGGACTCTATTTCTTTGATGAAAACTGGAAAATTCGCTACAATTGTGAAATTACTTATTGCACCTATTCTGAGGTTTGACTCAAATAGAAGGAGCCTGGGTAAAAAAGGTTAACAGCAGAAGTGGGGCTTGGTATGTAGATCAAAGAACAGGGTGTGGGTGAAAATGAGGAGTCTAGTTGTGAAAGAGAAGGTGGTACGAGCAAGTAATTGGAGGAGAAGACAGGGGGGCACATGGAATGTAATCAAATAATTTTGACAGGCAGAGTGGGCCAGAAACTGGCTGTAAGTATAGTCTGCATTGTATAGTTAATGTTAGTTATGATTTGAGTAACAGATGGTGAGCATTGCTCTAATGTATTTATTAGAAGCAACACTATCAATGTTATGCTAAAGTATAACTGTACTAACACAGGAAAAAAGCTCCCTTTTTTTTTGACATAGATTTTCTCAGGATACTGCCTGAAGCAAGGTAAAAGACTTATGTTTACTGCCTTTGGGAAGTAAATGCCTGCCACGCTGAAAACTATTTCTGCAAATAAATAACTTTATGCAAGAAGTAGTCCTGCAACATTCAGTGTCTTTTTTAATGAGTAAAAGACTAATACACATACCTGGTCTTTTAAAGATCAGGAACAAATACTGTATATAGCAAAATTCAACTGAAGATGCAAAGCAGTAGAACTTCAACTATAAGTAAGAATTTGTTTATGATAGTAGCTTTTCAAATATATATGTGCAACTTGTTTTAAATTTATTTTTAAAGTTATGCTGAATATGAAACATAATATTTTTTGCTTTTTTTGATTCTATTAGCTCCATGGAGACTTCATAGTATCCCTTAGTGATGTGTTGGAAACTTGGAACTATTTGTTACATGAGAAACTGGGATTATCATATGAAAACATGAAAGAACCTGAAAATTATGCTGATGTAAAAAAAGCCTATGATGCCTTCTTAGCAAGAAGCAATATGTTAGATCTAATAGACATATGTCAAAAGTGCTGTAGTCTTGGACTTCTACCTGAAGACGAAAGCATAGCCCCTGTAAGTATTAAGTTTCTTTGATCTCTGATATTGTTTGGCCTATTTTTGATTCCAGTTACAGATTTATGACACTTTTAATTATACACAGGATCTCTGAATTATTCACAGTTATTTAGTATATCTATTGGTGAAGCACTTTAGTTTAAAGTACTAAATATTTCAAAGAGATTTTAGATTCACTCAGAATTCTTTCTTTCTATTGTCCTGCTGAATGGGTGAGTCCTACAACTCTTCTATGAATATATCACTCTTTACCATAAATGAAACTGAAAAATGAACTGTAGAGATTTGGTAAAATTGGAGCAAAGCTTAGTAATTAACACATGTCAGGAAGTTTTGGTTGTAGGTTGAGATGCAGCCATAATATTTTTAATAATTTCCATGTATTTTTAAATACCATGTTCTTTAAGCAAAATCTTCTGTATGTTATGTTTAGTTCCATGTTAGATTTTTTCAAACACCAGAAATGGTTCCACTTCAGTCACTGAGTCACAGCTCTGTTTCAGTTTCTTGCAGGTCTTTTGTTTGGTTTTTTTTAAATTTTTTTTTCTCCTCCCTGTTTTCATGGGGAAGATAGAGAATTTGAGTGGGTTCATGAACTCTTCCTAAACTTGTCATAGCATATTAAACACTCTCCAAAACAAAAGTGTACTTTTAAAGACTAAAACCAGAAGGAGGTTCTAAGGGCTGCATTAACCTCAAACATGAGTAAACTGGCAGAGGTGTAGGTTTACACCAGGTTTTAAAGCCACTTTTGCTTTCTAGTCATCCTCATATTGAAGTTTATTCTGATTCTTTATATTAAAGGTTCAACTGTTGGAATTCATTTCTGGCATAACGAATGTACAAGAAAATACTGGTTCTGTTCTTTCTACTCCTTCTACGCATGTCAACAGACAGGGCCAGGAGCATATGAAGGTAAAAATTATTTCTGTCTCTTGTGATGTTCTGTATAGATTGAGAAGATAAAAAATAGCATAATTTTCTTTTCCAGTTTTGGTATTCAAATGTGGCTGTTTTAAAAAAAAATTAGAATCTGTATTCAAACTGTGGATAACATGAATATATATTGTAGGTGTGTGTGGGGCTATGTGCTGAAATTTATATTCTTGGAAGATGGTCCTTTTACTGCAGGCACTTGATGAAGACTTAATCTGCATTGAAACACCAGGGCATACATTTCTCTGCAAGTACACCATCACTCAAACATTGTCTCGACTAAGCGTTAAATGATTTTCCCAATGCTGCAAATTGAAGTAAACTTCTTTAAGATTTCATTTTATTAGTTCATACTCCCTTACATACAGAAGAAATCTGAATAGCCACTGTAGTGGTAGTTGTAGCAAAGCAAACAAGGTTTCTCTGTACCAGCAGAGGACTTGAGGCCCCCCAAGGAGTATAGGATTTTTTACTTTTACCCTTTGAACCACCAAGATAAGAACCTCCAAACACTTTATAACAATGCTTGAAATGCTGTAACTTTCTAGTCCCTTCCAAACTTGTTTTTCTCATTAGAGTGTCAATTTCAAATCAATATTTGGGTATAACTCAAAATATTTCTGAACAAGAAAATATTTTCTAAAGTAAGGTTCTCTCCTAAATAGCACTTCTGCCACTAATACAATGGCTTTCTTGCTGTTCTGACTTGTGCAGTAAAAGTAGTCTTTTCTCTCTCTTAGGTCTGTCTTTGCAGACTGTCACATATACATGTTTGGTTTTGATACTGTCTACATTTCTGTTGTATATATTCTGTTGAATAAGAAGACATTCCATAGCAGATATAAGTTTTCTCATTATATTTTTGTCTGTTAATGATTTTTTTAAATTTTTCTTTACTTGTGACAAAACCGCAAATTCTGCTGTTCTGGGGCTGTTTTTCTTACAGGGTCCATGACAGTGCTGCAGTATTAACAATTAAAATGTTATGTTTTGTTATGTGGGTGGGGCTGGGTCATAGTTTATGTCCAAATTCCATTAGTGGAGTTTCTTTGATTGAAATCCTCTGGAAGATAAGAGACAAATTAGTCAATCTGTCACAGAGCTGGCAAGTAGTTTAGAATTTTAGTCTATTTGAAGTTAATGACAAATTCTTTTGTAGTTTAATAGTCCTAGTATTTGCCTTGGAATAGAAAAGGTGTAACTGTGAAGATGTTTCTAACTAGAAATTTATAGCTAATATTAATAACAAGAACTGCAACCTTCAAATATTTTGTGAATATTCAAGAATAGCACACATAATTCTTACTAACTTACCATGGTTGCCTTCATCAAGACTTCCAGAATCCTCATGAATAAAATAGCATTTTGAAATTATACAAGGTGAATTTTTTACTCTTCCAAAAATCTTATTAATATATATCTGATTATCTTTAAAATAAAATGGAACATAATTGAGCATCAGGATGGCCAATTTGTTGATGTTTTGTTATACAGGCTTCGATGCTGGCAAAGAAGTCTGTCTGTTCATATTTAAGCCTATTGGTGAATTCTAAAGATGATCTGGCATTGGCTCATGTTCTAAATGTTCCTGACAGAGGACTTGGTAGAGAAGCCTTCACTGACCTGAAACATGTTTCACAGAAGAGAAAAATGTCCATTTTCCTGGTATGTGTGTCAAATGAAACTTCCTGTAGATCTGTAAACATAGAATGTGGCTTTAATCTCATATGCAAGACTGACATTTGCAAGCCAAGTCAAATGCCACCATGAACATGATTTTCAAGCTAAAAAGACACAGCAGATTCTGTGGGAAGAAGTGGGTGCTTGTTTGGTCACGAGACCTAAAGATGCACAGAAAAATAATTGTGTGCATGTGTACTTCTAGAGCTCTAAAATAGAATCTTGAAAAAAAGGCACTGAGACTGTTCATCCCAAACAGTGACTGAAATCCTGAAAACGTTTGCTGTCTTAAACATGAATATAAGATGTGGTTTTATTATTGCTTTTAACATTTTGAAATCTTGATAAATCACATGAAGTGAGGTCATGAGTGTACATATCAAAGAAAAAAAGGCAAAAGAAGAAAACATGGTGTTAAACTAAATATTTCTTCTTACCATACACCTCTAAAACCAATTGTGGGTTAACCCTGGCTAGATGCTCACCAAAGCTACTCTATCACTCCTCTCCTCAGCTGGACAGGAGAGAGAAAATATAACAAAAGGCTTGTAGATCAAGATAATGACAGGGAGAGGTTGCTCAACAGTATTGTCACGGGTAAAACAGACTTGGGGAAAAGTTAATTTAGATTATTGCCAATCAAATCAGTTTAGAGTAAGGAGAAATAAAACCCATTTCTAAAACACCTTTCCCCCACTCCTTCCTTCTTCCTGGGCTTAACTTTACTCCTGATTTGCTCTCTCTCCTACCCCGCAGTGGCTTAGGGGGATGGGGAATAAGGCCAGTTCACCACTACTACCACCAAGACCTGCAACTACGACAGCTCCACCCCTGCCTGTGCCCCAGGCTTTGAGGCTCACTGCAGTGGCCCTCCTACTCATCTTGTCTCTGCTGGTCCTTCCTCTGTAGTGGTAGGAGTCCTCAGACTCTTTCCCTGCTCCACCATGTCCCTCCCATGGGAGACCGTTCTCCGCAAACTTTTCCTTCCTATGGGCTGCAGTTCTTTGTGAACTCCTGCAGCGTGGGTCCATTCCACAGGGTGCAGTCCTTCAGGAACAGACTGCTCCAGCATGGGACCCCTGCAGAATCGCAAGTCCTGTCAGCAAACCTGCTTCAGCATGGGCTTCTCTCTCTAGGGATCCATAGATCTTGCCAGGAGCCTACTCCAGCACAGGCTTCCTAGAGGGTTCACAGCCTCCTCCAGGCATCCACCTGCTCCAGTGTGCAGTCCTCCACAGGTGGAGATCTGCTTCCCCTGTAGATCTTCATGTGCTGCAGGGCCACAGCTGCATCACCGTGGTCTTCATCAGGAGCTGCAGGGGAATCTCTGCTCTGGTACCTGGAGCACCTTATTCACTGACCTTGGTGATTGCAGAGCTGTTTCTCTCACGTGTTCTTGCTCCTCTCTGCTGCTGTTATGCAGCTTTGGGTTTGTTTTGTTTTTCCTTTCTGAAGTATGTTATCCCAGGAGCTCTAGCACTGCTGTTGATGGGCTCAGCCTTGGCCAGCAGTGGGTCTGTCTTGGAGCTGGCTGGCATTGGCTCTATCAGACACAGGGAGAGCTTCTAGCAGCTTCTCACAGCAGCCACCCGTGTACGCCCCCACCTGCCTAAACCTGACCCATAAAAACCCAATGTAGTAATGAGGTTAAGTTAATTAAATATCACAATTCAGGATTAGCATTAACAAAACCAAGCCATTAAAATTGCCTCATAATGTGTTTAAGGTTTAAAGTGCTGTAGGTGTTTTGGTTACATAGTAAGACAGCATTTTTATGTGTGTTTGTTGAAGTTTAGACATTTGGAACCTCAAGTATTTCTGTGTAGAAATTTCTTGGAGCAAGCTGGTGACAAAACCCTGCCTTTGAAATGTGGACTTGTAAGGGCAGTATTGCATTATTTTCAGATTTGACTCAGAGTTTGAGGAGGGTGATGTTTTCTAGTCACCAGTACCTTTATCAGTCTTGAAATACTCTTTAAGATGAGATTGATATGGGATATTCTGGCTCATTTTACTCTCAAAGGCAGAGAACTAGGAAAAAAAAACAACCCTCCAGACAGTGGCATAGTTTTTCTCAATGCCCTTGCATAGGAATGAAAAAAGTTATGGCATCAACATGCAGTGCTTCCAGAGACTTGTTTCTAAAGAATCTATTTTGGTATGTGAGGTGCATTTATACTTACAGTAGTTATAGTCAGCGCAGAGCCATCTCAAAAGTAGTTGAAGTAGGGTAAATAAGAATGTTTTGTCCAAAGAACCACTGAAGTCCTTCATACTCAAAATAATCATTAAATTTTGCAAGTAGAGTAGCCTTAGTGAGACAGCAGCAGTCCAAGATGGAAACAGTATGGGTATGTAGCAGACACTGAAGCAGCTGCATTCTAAATTTTTATGGTTTAATAAACATGAAAAACCTGTGAAATTTAGGTTCCAATATTAATTATTTTAGCTCTGTTAACATTTTGTAAAAAAACATATGTGTTTGGACAGGATTTACTATATTTTCTTCACAGTTGCCAGAGGGGAAACTTCTCTACTGTATAAAGAAGTCTTCTTTTCTGGCATCTGTGTCTTGTAGGAATCCTGCAAGCCTAGAGCATCTTCCATTGGGAAGGCAAGGTCCTATGGACTGTATACTTGATCCACAGGAAATCTTCAGCACAAAGACAGGAATACTGGCAGGTTTACTTTCTTTGCTGGAGTAATTCCAGTTTTACTCTTTCCAGTCCTAAGATCTTTGTGATTTGTCTCTGCTCTCCAAAATTAAAATTTATATGAGGAATTAATATTACTTAATCTGTGTCAAGTGTACTGGATTTCTGTCTTTAGTTTGACCTTTGTGGACAACTGCTGGGATATTTGACTGTTGCTTTAAAATTTCAGGAGTTGTACTCTAAGGTATACTGCTTTTGACACATCTTGTTTTCAATGTCATGTAGCATATAAAAATATATGGAAACTTTCAGAATGATAGAAGCCTTAATTGTCATCATTTTTCAAGAGATTTGAGTATACATTATTTACATGTCTGAAAATATGTATAATACTGAAGTCAACTTTTACATGCTTATGTTAAAATTGTTCTTGAGTCACATAAGAGCAGTTTTTGTGAGGCCAGCACAAATGTTTAAACAGCAGCAAAAGTACTATACCCTGTTTTAATAAGTTTTTTTTGTAAGTTTTTAAAAGGCTGATATAAATAGCAAAATAACTTTGGATTGTGTTTTTTAATTCTACTGTACTGCATAAGTATTGATCTTGCAAATATTTATGGTGAAATGTACAAAACTTGCCATTAAGAGGCATTCTGTTGATTTCAGGGAAGTTATTTTGGCTATCAACCAGTTGTTATACACTGTTTGCAAACCTGTAGGAGAGGCTCACTTCAACATGTGAACAGTTGATGTATGTTGTTTCATAATTCTGAATATTTCTCCTAATAGATGGCAACATCTTTCATCCGAACCATAGAACTTGGAGGAAGAGACTGTTCATCTTCTTTATATGATCCTTTAAGAGCCCATGTAAAGGGGCTCTCCAACTTTATTAATTTTATTGACAAACTGCAAGAAATTGTTGGTGAAACCTTAAATCCCAGGTAATAGATTTTCTATTGTGTTTTTGTCTCGTTGAGCACCTCTTTTTCTTGTGCATGTGTCTCAATGAGGAGGAGTAAAAGAAAATCAAATAACATACTTGTTAAAATAATTCAGAGTAAAGGTTTGAAAATTGAACCTTATTTTAAAATATAACAAATTGGAAAATGGGGTAAAATTATGGCTTTGTGAAGGGTTTTTTTTGTATTAAACTTTTATCAAATCTAGATATGTTTGGCAATTTGGTTAGTTCCCTAGTGGTAAATGAACTTACAAAGATTTCTATCTTGTGAGTGGTAAGTACATTAACTGATATGTGCTTTACCTCCTGCTAGTTAGTTATTTCCTTTTTGTCACTTCATTCTGTTTACCGTGTTTTGTTCTTCATTCTGTTTAAAGGAATCTTTTTTACTGCTAAAAAGTGAAAATGTTGGTTATTTAGCCTTTCTTTTTTCTTCGTTTTAGCTTCACATAAGTGAAGTACATGAACTGTTTCTTAGGAAGGCTCTGGTGGAGTAGCTGATTTTGAATATTTTTGAAGAACTGAAGATAGTCTTTTGGGCAGGCTTATAAGTGTGTGATTAATTAGAGAAGTGTAAATGTTACACAGTAATTTGAATTGGTAAGTGCTGGTATTACTACAGGTAGAAGAGCTATTTTCGTAAGCTTTCTAGAAATTAGTAATTTCTTCATTTCTAATCAATAATTTTCACATACAAAACTTTAGCAGATGAGCTATAATAGTTCTGTCCTTGATATTAAAGAATCTTTCTTTAGTTTGAATTGAGTCAAATTCTCAGAGCAGAAAACAAAATGCTATAAGCAAAACCATAAACGTTATTTAAGTTTCTGTTCAGTTTGCATTGAAGCTGGATCTGGGAAGTATTTCTGAAGTTGTTTTTCAGTTTTTGTCTTACTTTTTTTATTCTGCTTCTTTGTTCTTTCATTTCAACATCCTGGATGCCAGAGACATGCTGTCTGTGCTGGTGATTAAATAAAAGTCTTAGCTCAACATACTGTATGCTTTTTTCTTTATTTAAATCATATCTGGCACTGTACATTGATTGAAAAATGAGAAATGGAAAAAACATTTATGTGCATGAACTTACTTTTTAGAATGGAAAGACCACATTTTCAGGTATACATAGTTCAGAAAAGTATAACATAAAATTCTACATCTTGTTAATTACCCCTCTGTTTAAAAGGGAGAATGTTGAAATGTGATAAAAATCAGTGGTATACTTGCTGGGAATTATCAGTTTCTAATTATGTGAATTATCTAGAACTGGGAAATTCTTTTTGACATTGAGGTATTTATTCAGTAGTTGTATCTGCTATCCCATTGATTCGGGGATATAAAATTTGTTAATGTCAGATTCTGGCGTGTTCATTGAGGTGAATGTATACATGCAGGTATCACTGGTGGTCTGGCTGACCCAGAGCGGAAGCTGGTGGTACTGTGGTGTTTCTCATATTTCTCATACTCTGTATGGGCTTTATAACCTCACACTAATACTACCTTTATATATGTATCTATTTAGTAGCTTGGTGCTTATAGAAATATGCCAATCAGTTGGCTGTCGTTGAAAGAATCTTTGCTACTATGCTGATGTTCTCAAATATTATACGTCCAGTGTATGCGGCTTAGAAACTGTGAGGGTCAAAAATTGGTCAACAAAAAGATGTTTGGTATGTCATGTGAATGAGGACTCTGTGTGTCCTGCCTGTGGTGTGACAGTTGTGAAATCCAGAGGGTGTAATTTTACACATGGAGTTTCTCTAGTTCTGTTAGTGCTGGAAACCAAAGAGCAGAATTAAAAAAACAACAATGCAGCAGAAGTTTCTGTTGCTTTGTCTTTAGAAGCCTGCTGAGAAATCCAAGAGCAAACTGGACAACCTGTCTGCGGCACTGCTGTGTCTCTGATGCAGAGATCAGCAAACCTGCAAGAACCAGGTCTCTGTATTTGCTATGCCACAAGAAAAATGCCGTATTTTTGGTTGTTTACTTAATGATTAGAAGTCTGTTATTTCAGTTTCATCTTGTTATAGTGGAGATCTTATGGAACTTGTACTTGCACAAAATACAAAGTAGCCAAATAAATGCTGGGGCCTTGTGGAACATGTGGTAAAGATGCTTACTTTATTTGCTTCAATAAAATTCTTTGGAAACCTAGAAACCAAATTGAAGACATTAGTGGTGGGATGTGTTTAAGAATATTTTGAGCGTAGTAGGAAATATTGTGCAACCAACTACTTGCTAACCTATGGAGAATAAGAAAAATGTGTTTTTCATTTCCCCATCATTCACCTAAGAAAGTGAACAGTAGATGAGCTGAGGGAAGGAAAATGCATGAGTGGAAATTTAACGAAACTATAATGATTTTGTTCAAATATGGCACTCCTGATAGCAGGAGAAATGGGAAGACAAAATTACCTTTGGCATTTTCAAGGTGTATTCACTGAGCAGAACAAACATTCTTATGAATCTCTGGCATGTTGAGATAAGTTTGTTTGTCTCCTTTCATTCTCCAGATATATAAGATTAGAAGAAATCACTAATCATTCAAGAATCTGTAACAAGAACATTCCTAAACATTTGAGGATGCTGTAAAACTTGTAATGCTAAAACTCTTTATAGATCCTGTAGATATAAGGCTTTGACAATGTTTATACAGTAAATGGAGAACCTGGATGTTCTTCGGTTTTGTGCCTGCTTCTTATCAAGGAACATATACATGTGTTTTTCAGTGAAGTGGGTGACTGTTACACTCCTTCAGGTCTGAAAACTCCTATTGGTATGAATAAAAAAATACAGCACTAATTAATCATTTGGGAAATTCTTTTCCTTAAGGCCAGAAGAACTTAATGTATTTCTGCAGTAACTTTTTTTAAGCTCATTAAAAATGTGTGTGACTTAAAACTGAATGATGGCAAGTCATTGGCCATATTGGTTACTGCACTTGATGGTTCGTATAGGGGTTGTGTGTATATACATATATATACTTTAAAAGTCCCCAGTGATTTTGTAGCGTAGGAAAGTTGGGAGGTTGGCAGCACGTTTTCTCCTGGAGTTGGGCCCTGCCCTCGGTGCAGGCAGTGACCACTGGGTGTCACCATCGCCCAGCTCACATCGGAGCTAGTTCACGTTCCCTGTGTTGTTTCACTCAACCCATTGGAGTGACAGCGGCACTTCGGAGCGGGTTTGCGTTTTGGGTCCCTGCGCAGCCTCCTCCAGCCGGTTGTAGCAGTTGTACAGCTCCCCCTGATCATGTGGATTAGTGCATTCAGCTTTCCCTTGACAGGGAAAATGCTGCTTCTTATGTGTTGCCTTTGTGAAGCTGTGATTGCATCTGGAGATGCAGTATTTTGGGCGAGAAAGCATACTGGACTTTATCTAGGCTTGTGCTGAATGTTTGAGTTAATTGGACAGCTTTAATGCAGCACTGGAGTTTTGTGGTCCGAAGTTGCTGGAAAGTTATGCAAGTGTATGCAGAACATTGTATATAGGATTCCTTAAACTTAGGATCATAGAATAATTTGGGTTGGAAGGAACATGAGGAAGTTTTTGGTCCAACATCCCGCTCAAACCAGGGTCAATTATGGGGTCAGTTCAGGTTAATCAGGGCTTTATCCAGTCAGGCTTTGTGCAGTCTCCATTCTTGGAGATTTTAACCTCCCTCTTGGCGACCTGTTCCCCTGCTTATGTCCTCATATGGTGAAAAGTTGTGGCTTTTCTTTCTTATATGGAGTTTGGATCTCTCTTGTTTCAATTTATGTCTATTGTCTCTTCTTTAACTGACTGTCAACATGAGGAGACTGGCTCTGTCTTCTTGGTTGCCACCTTGTAGTTATTGGAAAGCTGTCAGTAAATCCCCTTGAAGCCTTCACTTCTGCAGACTGAACAAGCTGTTCCCTTAGCTGCTTCTCACAGGGCATGTCTCCCTGACCATCTTGGCAGCCCTGTGCTGAACTCACTCCAGTTTATCAGTGTCTTTCCTGGACTGGGGGCCCAGAACTGGATGCAGTATTCTAAATTTGGTCCAACGAGTGCTGATTAGAGAGGGATAATCACATTCCTCAGACTACTGGCTACGCTACTGTTAATGCAGCCAAGGATACTGTAGGCCCTCTTTACTGCCAAGGCATGCTCCTGGCTCAGGGCTAGCTTGCTGAACATGCACCAAGACTCCCAGGTTCTTTTACACGGAGCTGCTCCCCAGCCTGTATCATTGCAAGGGGTTATTCCTTTCCAAGACTTTGCATGTATTGTTAAATTTCGTATGGTTCCTGTCAGCCCATTCCTCTTTTCTGTTTAGGTACCTTTGGGTGGTAGCTTTGCTCTCAAGCATATTGACCATTCCATTCAATTTGGTGTCATCTGCAAACCTGATAAGCATGTATTTTTATCATCAAGTCACTGCCAAAGACAATAGAAAATACCAGGTTTCAGGATAGGCCCCTATGGTACTCCATTTTTTAGTGGCCTCCAGATAAAGTACACGTTTACTACCTTCTGAGCTTGATCATCCAACCAGTTTTGTTAAGTCATCTAATGGTCCATCCATCCAGACTGTAACATCCATACTTGTATGTTGGCAGTATTCTCTGACAATCTTGAAAGCCTTGCTACAATCAAGGGAAATGGCTCCCACCCTTCTCCCCTGGTCTGCAAAGCAAATCATTTTGTTACAGAAAACAAACAGATTGGTCAGGCATAATTTACACTTGATAAATGCACGCTTACAGTTATCAACAACCACCTAAACCCTCACATGCCCAGAACTATTTTCTCAGAAAAATTTTTACATGATTTTCTTAGGGAACAAAGTGAGGCTGATGAACTTGTGGTTCCCCAAACTTTCTTACTGGTCTTCTTTTTCTTTCTTTGTTTTTTTTTTTCCTCAATAATTTGCTTTTCTCCAGTTGTCAGGGACGTCTCCTGCGGACCATGACTTTTCAAAAATGGTATAGAGTGGTCTTACGAGGACATTTGCCAGTTCTGTTATTGCTCTTGGATATAGTCCATTTGGTTCTATGTATGTACTCAATATGTATGGTTGCATGTACTCAGTACAAGTAAAGCCTAATTTCATCTCTGTCTGCTTCTGACAGTTCTTTTCTGAAAACTTTCTCTAATCAGGGGACTGGGAGACCATACTGGTGAAGGTTGAGTCAAAGAAAGCACAGAGTACCTTGGTTTCATCTGTGTCCACACTGTTGGACAGGGCCTTTCAGCAAAGGTTCCTCATTTTCTTTGTTCAGCAGGTGAAGCTGTAATTCTCAACTCCAGCTGAGCTTTGGTTGTCCTGATAATATCCCTAAATGCCCAGGCAATATTTCTAGATCATTTATAACACATCACTTTTCTATCCTGTGTGAAGCCCTTTTGCATTCAAACTCTGTCATAAGGCAAGCTGGTCTACCAATGTTTTCGTAAGCATTGTGCTGGACTGTTGTTGTGCTTGTAATATTATTTTTGTATAATATAATTAATGTCATTGTAATTAATAACAGCTTTCCTGAGCTTCTTTGCCATTTAGAACTTTCCCATGGGATTCCATGGCTGCTTATCAAGAATCTTACTCTGGGAAGAATACTTGTGTAGTTTTACAGTAACTTTGTACCAGACTTCGGTAGCATAGCTTGGTAGGGAGAATATGAAGAATCACTCCAGTTTCTTCCACCAAGTTAACAGAAATTTTAGCCAATACAGCAAAAGCAGCAACAGCAATGTGGAAAAATACTCAGAAACAGAATTATTTTTTTACTGTGGTTTTATTCTGCAAAACTCCAAAGGGTCTAAGATAGAGTCTTCATTTCTGTAGGGTTTAGGAAATTAGAGTACTAATGCATGCATCTATTGTTTGAGGTGGAATTTTTGAGTAGAATGAGTGCTTTGATATAGTTATTTGTTATTTTACAGACATATTTAAAATCTAGATAAGTTTACTGATATGATTTTATTGTTGAAATTTTGAAATCTAAATTAACATGAACTAGTAATTTTTTTTAACTTATAATTAGAAAAAATTCAATAGATTTTCTTTAAAGGCAGTTACTGCTCTGTTAGAAGCATTTTTATTTTGTATTGGTTCCTAGATAAATTTTGTCCCACTCTTCTACCCAAGTAGATCAAGGTTTTACTGACATATACTGCTTTGTGTTTGAGAATGGAATTGATGCAGCTCTCTTTTTATAGCTCTAAATTAAAAAACTTGGATAACTGTTCAGTTCTTAACAAATTTTAAAACATCTTATAAATCCATAACAAAAAAAGAAGGCTGATGTCTACCCACCCCATGATTACTAGGTGTTTGTGACCTGTTTTAAGACACTTGTTCCTACTATCTAGGTCAGATAGCTATATATTTGTCATCTGTTTTTTACCTCTGTTGAAGTCGAAATGAATGAATAGAAATGTTGACCTGAGTGTAACAGAATCTTTGTATGTCTGTTTGTGTTCTTGGAATAGGCTTCAGGAGTCTGTTCTGCTTTTTATCAGGTTTTGAGTATTGTCCATATCCTCAATCTTTTTTTTTCCTTTTTTATGCTACTTTAGTGTTTTCCACAGAAGATGTGGAAAAGACTTATTTCTAGAAAAGAAATAAAAGTGGTCATCGTGTTATTTTTTTTTATACTAAGGCCTCAGTTTTGTAAGAAGAGCTCTTGCCAATGTCATTTAGATTTTTGGTAAGCAGAGGAGCTTGTTTGACTGATAATCTCAGTAGGAACCAAATAGACAAAGCATGCCATTAACTTCTTATAAAGTGGTTACCTATGCATAAGAAAAGATGGTTTGCTAAGGAAAAGAAGATAGAAGTAGACAGGTTTGGGACTTAGATGATGTAAGGCGAAAAGGGTTCTAGTGGGCACAAGATCTGAGAATATTTTTAGTGGAAGGAACCAGTGATGGAAGATATGATTTGTCTGATGCCCAGTTAACAGGCAGAGTTTTACACTGTACTATTTGTTTTAAACTGTCTTTAGAAATAGTGGTCCAAATTTTTAGCATGTGATTCATTTTATCTACGTACAGACATCTGTTTTTTTCTCTAGCTGCAAGACAGGTGAGCTGAATCCCACCTGAACTGTCTACACTTTCAGTACTGGTTAAGGCTGATGAAGTTAAGCTATTCCTTCTGTCAGTTGATCTAAAATGTTCATATTTTTTTTAATTAAAAAGAAGTTAATTGGCCACTGTAAAACTAGAAACTGCTAGTGAAGTTCTTATTTCAGTGTCCTGGGATGTATGCACTAACATAGTCTTTAATTGTGCAATCACGTGCTTTCCCCTCATCCCCTGGCTGTTGTGCATAGTAAATTAGAGTGTAAATTTAGTGTGTCTAATGGAAGATGGTGGTGTTTGACCCCTTCCAGCTGATGAGACCAATGAAGAATAGTGATTATCTTAATTAACTGTGCTACTGCCCAGTGCTAGTTGTATAATATTTTTTCTTCCAGCATACATACATATATGTATATATATGCTAAATGTGTGGAGATAATAAAGATGTAGGTAAGTTCAATGTATCTGTAGACAGAACTGAACCTGACTTTCACAGGGAATTTCAGTCAATCCCTCCACCTGCTTGTTTGTCTTGGAGTTCTACGTTCAGCGCAGTATTTATGGAACAGATACTCCTCATTTAATACAATACTTTTTTCATTTGAGGATATTATTTTGGAAAGTGTAAGTTTAGGATTGAGTTTGGCAAGAAGCATCAGGAGACTTGGCTACAATTCCTGTGTGTATCTCTGAAACAGAACTCTTCTTCAACAATGCTCTCTTCTTACCTCTTGACAATTGCAGTGGATTTTTTTTCCAGCCTTTGAACTTTTTGTTCTTTTGTGGTTAGATTGAATCCTGGGTTTTGGAGCAGTGGTACAGCAGCATTTTTTTTAACTCTCATTTCTAAGATCTGGATGGGTCCTGATCTGTGTACAGAGAGACTTGACATAGTGACTTTTCTTTTGGCCAAGGGCATAGACTGTGCTTAAATTTCTGCAAAGCATAAGTTTTTCTGTTTAATGAAGCCTGCAAATCTGATATGAATTGAATAATCTTTAATCTGCAGAAGTTAAAGCTGAGAACTGTGTGGAAATACTTGGGTTTTACCGTTAAAAAAAGCAAAAAAAAAAAAAAAAAGTCCCATGTTAATTTCAGGTTTTCAACGTTATTTACAAGAGTCTTGTTCAATCAGAATAAGCCAAAACAGTGAAGTCTCTGGCCCAGTTCCCTGCATGTATTTTAACTGGAAACAATATAAACAAGCTATTTTCCCTCTGACTCAATTCTGATGCTTACCTATTTCTGTCCAATTATTTAAATTTTATATGAATGTAGATATGCAGCGTTTTATTTGATGGAGATTTTCACATGTAGAATTCTAAAACTCATCTTCAGAATTTAATGTGTACAAAATATACCTCTCTTTCAATTTGCAAGGTAACCTTCTAGGGTAAGTTGGCAGGAGCATGACAGAAATGAGCAATCATGGAGGAAGTTGAAAAATGAGTCTCCATGTCACTTTGTTTGTGTGACCTGGAGTAATAAAGCCGTTGCTTTGACAGAACTGTAATATGCAGCATTATAGATGTGTCTAAAAATTCTATTGTAAGTGGCAATAGCAGCTCAAGAGTTCAAGGTCTGTGAATAAATATGGAGTTGTTTAATATGGTCCATGTGATAGTTAAATCTATGGTGTCTGAGCTAGATAGACTGATGTTAGGTTACATTCAACATGCTGCATTTTTGCTTTGATCTGGATTATAAACCTGAGGGGGAAAAAAAAAGCTTTTGGAAGAGATACATTATGATGTAAGAGGACTGAGTGGTTCTTGTAATGCTTTATTTTCTTTGCCCAAGATCAAGCAAGGGTAAAACATACTTGATGTTTTGTGTAGGTAATGGATAAAATTGTTAAGCTTTTCATTCAAGGGGTTTATTCAATCTTTCACAAAATCTTAGTCAAGACATGTTTGCTGAAGAAAGAGATTAATAGTGTGCCTTTATAGCAAACAGTGATGTTCATGTGGTCTAATTACTATCTTTAAAATTGAAAACAGATTGGAATTTTGAAGCACCTTCACAAAACACAAAAGACTCAAAAATCTAATAGAGTATTAAACAGGAATGCATATTTGAGTGAAAAACTTTGTTTACACTTAACGGTTTATGAGCAAAACAGTAATTTGAAGAAAGTACTTTTCTTTGAACTTTTAAGGAGAAGTTAGTTTTGTGTTGCAGCTCAGAGTATTATTAAATGATGAATTCATTACCTTTCCTTATCTTCTTTTTTTTGAGCAAACTATTATGTTAGACAATACTTCTACACTGCTGTTTGATTTAAAAGATCAAAGCTGTTCTCTTTGATTAACTGTGAAGACTGGCTATGTTCAACATTAATAGGTATACTAAAGCATTGCCAAGATTAATGTGGAGATGACCCTGTGCCTATTTTCAGAATCGCAGGGGGGCGAATTCTATCAACAGTGAAGATGCATTTGATAAAAGGCCAAAGCAATGGGGATCCTTTCTGTCAGGCAGTAGAGGAAGTTGTACAAGATTTGGATTTGAAGATTAAAAATATTATCGATTCGCAACAGGAAATCTTGACTGCTAGCACTACTGGAGTCAGTCCAACACGGGTAATGGAACTTCTTTTGTTCTTTATACTATTCAGCTTTATAAGAAAGCAAATGTCTTTCACTTGTTTTGTTTCTTTTTCATTTTTAAAGGACTATCTGTAGAGTATAATCTTTTCCTAACAATACGGAGTAGTGTCATTTCCTCTACACTGTGGTTTTAAACTTGTTGAAAGACTTATACTTAAGGATTGCACTGTGGATTTCAAATAGGTGATTTGTTTAAACTAAATTTCTTACCTCAAAATTGTAAATAAAGTTCTCTCCAAAATTTAATTTGTTTATGCAGTTATAGATGTAGATACTTAGGAGTGTGGGGTTTGCCACTAATTTAAAGGCAGTAAAACTCTAACTTCCAAACAAAAGAGTCTTATGGAAGTAGAATTAAGATTTGAGAACATGTGCTTTTTGATTAAAATACACAGGTTTTAATTACTTCAGCATCAAGCATTTCTAAGGGTAAGACATTCAAAATAAGTTTAAATATGAAAAAAAGTCTAAAACATGATGAAATATGGAGTGGAAGTGGAATAAAAATAAAAACCAAACAATTAATGTGTAAGTTTTTCTCTAAAACCAGCCAGACCCTATTGGCTAGTTAAGCTGGTTTAAATGTGTGTTTCCACTAAGTATATTGGAGTACATATTTCATCCTCATTTTCCTGTTTCCCATGAATATTTCATTGCTCTATTTCCCTTTTGTATCCTTATATTTCTTTCTCTTCCTTATCTGAAAAATTCATAACTATTATCAGTTCTGACTTTATTTAGCTACTTGTATTACCAATAAAATCATAAAAAATTATGTAGATCATTATAAGCCTGGTAAAAGCATTGTAATATAACCTAATTCTTCAAAGAAACTCACTAAAAATTTGCTTTTCCAAAATGGTGCATGTTTCTTACTGTTCTCCATAAGTTCATAGTTTAATGACTGTAGAAATGTTTACCATTATCCTTGTCGAGGCAGCAAAGATGGCTCTATCCTTATGTTTTAGGGAATGAGGTTAAATACTTAATCCCACTGAGAGCAGTGTGAAGTTAATATTTTTGTCAAAATGGGCACCTGAGGCCAGTTTATGAGCTCAATTATATTTCCGTGGGTCTATGGTTCTGCGTAGAAGTTTTTTGTCAGTTCCTGATTTTAATTGATTGCTGGAACATCCCATCTACGTGTGCATGGGCAGATTCTACTATAATTTTTTTTCAGTAAGGAAACTTGAGTACATAGCAGAGGATGGTGGGCATACCTTTTCACTGTACTCACCACAGTACATTATACTCACTGCAATATGAATGTAACTGAGAGCCATCAGAGATGACTGTGGTCTGGATGTGCCTGTGACGCTTGGCTTAACAAATCTAGTGCTCTGTTGGGCTTATGTGGTAAGGTTCCTGCCAGGAATCATGGCCCACAGAGAGAAGTCCATATAGAAACAGATTTTCTGGCAGGAGCTACAACCTTCTGGGTGCCCCATGCTGGAACAGTCTGTTCCTGAAGGACTGAGCCCCATGCAAATGACCCACACTGGAGCAGTTCTTCAACTACAACCTGCAGGTAGGACCTGAGTGGAGAGGTTCATGAAGGACTGTATCCTATGGGAGGCATCCTGCACAGGAGTAGGGGAATTACATAAGAAGAAGCAAAGTGTTAGGAACTGACTGCAATCCTCATTCTTCATCCCCCTGAGTTACATGAAGAAAGGAGTTAGAAAAATTGTGAGTGAAGCTGAGTCTGGGAGGAAGGCACGGGTCCTATTCTGATTAATTGGCAATGAATTATATGAATTTCCTAATGTTAATTCTGTTTTGTCTATGATGGAAATTGGTAAGTGAACAACCTGTCCTCATCTTGACCCCATGAAGTTTTTTTCAGGATTTTTTTTTTCACGTTCTGTTCAGGAGGAGGTAGGATAGAGCAGCTTGTCAAGCAGCTGGCAGCTAGCCAGGGTCAACCCACCACAGTCCTTTGTGTTGCCCAGTGCGGGCTTGAGGAATTAGGGATAAGGACAGTAGTTGAGAGAGGTAATGGGCAAAATGTGGATTGAACGTTGGTAGAGAGCAGAGAAAGTGTGAGGAGTTTTTTGGGGGAGATTTTGAAGGGATGATGAGTAGACTGTGTGTAAATTGTTTGCCTTTGCCAGGATTGTATACTATTTTGGTTTTGGTGTGGGGAATTCTTTTTGTTGATGTAAATGAAGTCTGTGAAGATTGTGTGATGAATCTATATTTTAGTGATTATTCTTAAATGTGATTCACAGAAACGAGGGGTGGAAAAGAGAGACTAGACAAATAATAAGACAGTGATACCAAATGGCATATTTTAGTGGAGCTTGGTGTGAAATAACATTTTAATAAACATATAAAGGGGTAGGTTATCATTGGTAATGAAAAAAGAAACCAAAATTGAAAAAGTCCCATAAATTTTCCAAACTGATTTGATCTCTATAAAAACTTAGAGCATCTGTATTGTTCCATTAAGATCTCAGGACAGCAAAGATTACTGGTTTGTGCTGAGTTTTACAGTTGGGTATTTTGTGTTTTCACTTAAAAAAGAAACCTCCAAACCCTTAAGCTATAGTTTTTCAGAAAAAAACTCTATATTCAGAGTAAGTTCTGATTTTGATAGGATGTGACGATTTTTCATTTGTAAGAGATCGAATAATATCTTGTATTGCAAATTTAAAATATGATCTTAACTATAGAGGTGAAAATTATGCCTCCACTAGGTCCTAGAAAGGCTACTTCCTCCTAAAGTGTACCTGAATAGAGTTACTTTGTTAGAAGAATATTTAATTTTCTCCTGGCAGTGACATCATCCTGTAAATACCTGTTTTATAAGAATCTAGAGCTCCAGGAAAAGTTATTACTTTATGCAACAGGAAGCACTACTTCGTGTTGAAACCTGCATGAGTGACTAATAGGAATTATGATTAATTTCTTCCTAAGAAAATTCCTACTGTAAATGGTATCTGGCTGGTGTTTCTGGAACTAACCAGAATAGTCTGGAGTAGCTAATGGTCAATACCCTTGAAAGACTGAGCAACTATTTTAGTTAAAAAAATAATTTTATTAATGATTATAAGCTTACTTATAATAAAGATTTTATTACAGAGATTGTTGTTTTACCTAGAGTTCTTAATTGTGCCTTGGACGATAGGATTTTTGTCCATGTTTAGTTCATCAAGGCACTGTTGTAGTACTTGAGATTTCTGTGGGGTCTTTTTGGTAGTTATGAGGTTATGCTATTTTCTAAAGATTATTTTTTCCTTTATGAATAATCTGTCAAGATGATGCCAAAATTTTACTTTTGTCATTAAGACAAATTTACCATGCCAGATACAACATTTGATAAAAATCTATGTTGTGCTGTTGTAATGACTGAAGAGGGTCAGAATAAATTTTGAGGAAATTAAACTGTACTGAATACGCAAATTCTGTAAAGCCAAGTAACAACCATTTCTGTAATTGCTATTTCTAGCTATTGATTATAACTTATAGTAACTGACTGACATGTGTTGCTATGGTTTCTTGATAGCTACATACACTAATTGATGTAATCAAATACAGAGAGAAATAGAATTTTATCTTTTCAAGACTCTGTTTAAAAGCAGTTAACTGATTAGATAAATGCAGTTCCCTGCTTGTCTTGTCCTTCAGAATACAGAGTATTCAATGTTTCTGTGTATTAGTAAATAAAAAAGCCTATGGCTTTTAAAAAACTACTACTGTGTATTAAGCCCTCAATTTCTTTATGGAATTCCTAGTACCTTTAAAGAAAAATATAGCAAACTTGCAATTCTTATAGTCCCGTAGTGGCTATGGATTTCTCCGTCTTTACTGCTGACTGTTGCTTTGAGCACTTCCAGATGTGGAATATTATTTTCTTGAAGGAATTCTTTATTCTTGTGGAAAATCGTGAGGAATTCACCTTGTTCCAAAGAAGAGGAAATTGTGCCAAGTACCTCTGTTGTCAAATCTTGATGGAAATCTCACCTTTAACCAACTCCTTTAGCAGATTCATTTAGTCAGAGGACTTGGACTTCGGCAGAACGTGTTTGTGTACCAGAAAATAATATGTTAAGTTGTACTGCACAGTTTCATCACAGTTTTGTGTATTTTTCTGTGGGGCTTGCTCATCAGTGTATACTTGTAGCTGACAGTGATCTAAACTCTACTAATTGCTTGGGATGAGAAAAACTTTTCCATAGGGATATTAGACGTAAATGTGTATTGCAAAAGGGAAGGAGTGGCTTCTTACACCTTATGCTGATATGGGTTGCTCTTGGAGGTGAGCTATTGGTCTGGCTTGTTGACATTTCCTGTTTTATGCTCCTTTTTATTTACTTTCAGCCAAAATTGCATTCCATAAATCATGGCACTGCATATTGTGGCAGAGATACTATAAAGGTTTTACTTGTTCTTCTGGATGAAGAAGCTGTCCATCCTCCCACACAGAACAAAGCAGATCTGTTATATGACAATGAAGACTTAAATTTGTTTGGAATCACCTCTGTTTTGACACTCTTCAGGTGAGTATTGAAAGGTTTTTTGTGTTTGTGTTGTGCTTGTTTGTTTGGGTTTTTTTCAAGTTCTGAGTGTCTAACAAAGCATAGATGTGACTTACACAAGGCAAACGACCAAGTGCAGTCTGCTGTGAGATTAGCTGTAAAAGGAAAGTGTTTTTAAAACAGCATTCAGTTTTCAAAAGTATTCTGCCTCTTCATTTGCATTTTCTGCATCTTCAGGACACTTTTGTAACATGGACTTTTTGAGCTAGTACGTTTCTGGGCTGCACAAACCTCATGAAGGAATATCCTTTGCAACAAACATTCCAAATACTCATCTCTTGAGTTTGAACTCCTAAGACCAAGTATGGTCTGTCCAGTGATAAATTAGATTACTATTCAATTTGAAGATTCCTCCTTTGTCTAGCTATGGCACAAGAGATTTTTGAATTATGAAATGTTTTATTTCTATATAGTAATTTTGTGAAAATTGTTTTTTTTGTGAATACAGTTAAATAGTTTTTCATGTCATGATCTACCAATCAGGATAGTATTGTACAAGGGGTGATTGAAACAAATTCACATGCATAAAGTTTTATTAGTAGGATCTGTATCTGATGCTTGCTTTTGGAGAAGAATGGGATCAAAAGAGGAAGGAGAGGAGAGCTGGCCACTCTTCCTGGTGGCCAGCTGGGAAGTAAAGCAGCCAGGGTTTCCATGCAAGCTTCCTTTGCAGTACAGGGTTGGTTCTCCAATAGTGTTTTTCCCAGGGTAACTATATTGTTACCATGAGGACCTGCTCACACTCCATAAGGACCTGCTCACACTCCTTATTGGTTGGCCCTGCTTTTGTTGCTTTTAGTGGTGATTTGAGCATCTGTTCATCAGGGCAGGGGCTGCATGGCCACTTGGTTATTAAGCACTGTGGATGCATGATTTTGGATTCCCTAACACAGAAGAGCTAGAATAAAAAAAGTAGGAAAAGTGAGGAAAAGGGGGGTACCTCTTATGCTGGTGGCAGTCATTTCCCATTAGAGCCCACCATAACAACACTATCAGAGTGTGCAAAGCTGTGAGGATAACAGCAAGGAAAAACAGTCTTAAACTGGAAGTTGGAGGATCCTAAAAGTTGAAGAATTTAAGGGTTCCACTAGATGTATGGTTCAACCCCTTTTATGAAACTGAAGGAGCAAGCACATTCTAAAAAAACTTTAAAAGAAATTTTTAAGAATTCTAAATAACCCTAAAATAATTTTTAATATAAAAGTTTGTAACGACATACTATGAAATATCCCTTTCACTTCTAAAATACCTGTGGATAGCTGTAGCTATACATTCATATTTCATTATGTAACAAGCTTACAAGTAATAACCCTGATTTCAGTCTTTTGGTTTTCCATTGCTTTCAATTCAGATTAATGCTCTATGTGAATAGAATCAAGGCCCACCTGAATTCTTCTGCAATAAACACTGCTATTCAGAGCTAGAATATTTTTTAAAAACATTTCTCTACATTTAAAATAGACTTTAAACCACTTATTTATAAAGAAGAGTGCCCACTGATTGCTTTGGTTTCACTTACCTCACTTGATTTTTCAGCTGAACTATTGTTCTTGAATTTTCCCTAAAAATTTGTTTGACATTTGTTTGACTTAAAATCTTCTCGGTGTAGGTGCAAGAAGGTACTGCTATTTGGGAATTTACATTGTAATCTAGACAATTCTTGTGTTTTCCTTGGTAATTCTTAGTGGTCAATTTGGTTTAGATTTTATGTTCCCATGTATAATTTTTTAAATAGTTATCTATGTGTTTCCATTTACAAATTTCATTATAGGATTCATTTGCTCAAAGTATTGAAATTATGATCCTAAATAATTGTTTTAGGAATAAAAATCTGCAACGAAGCTTGCAAAGAACACCTCAATTTTTACAGAATCTGTGTTCTTCATTTATCCAGCAACTGTAAAATTCCAATTGCTTGATGAGTGCTGAACACTTCAATACATCACTGGATAGTAGCAAAGGTGTCACTGCTTTGCGTCAGTGTGCAGGCAGCCCAACAGTACATGTTTTTGTTAATGCATATGTCTCAAGTATTTGGTCAAGAGTGTTTGCAGCTTTTTTGTGAAGCTCTTATTAGTAGTAAATCTGGAACATTTTACTGCATCTATGGAAGTATTTTTGGTAGTAGACATCTCCACAGTTTTCAGATTCTTCTTGCCAATCTGAGTTTGTGTATCAGATGTTTGGTCACCTCATATAATATTTTTTGATTTGTTTTTTGATCACGTGGTAGTTATTGTCTTGAGAGTTTTCACAGTGGTTTTGTTTCTAGAGATTTCATTACTCAGGAATCCCAGAATATATTTAACATTTGTGAGTAGTTTTTTATGGGTTCTAGCTGGAGAGAGCACTGTTAATTTTCAGGTGAAGACTGAGATTATAAATGAGAGCATCTTTTTACTCAGAATGTCAGCATTTCAGGGAGTTTTACTAAGCTCCTAGATCAACTGAGTAGATTTATCTCTCTGTACTGAAATCCTGAAAAAAATCTGCTGCTGAAGCAGCTATTTTGTTGTTTAATATTTTGCTGGCTTTAATTAAAAGTATTTTCATTGTAATTTGTGAAATTCATTTGGAAACTGAAAATATAAACCCTGCAATACATCCCTTTGTTTTAGAATATCCTAAATCAACCTAAATTTTTTCTTATTTAACCTTCCCCTTAGCGTATCCATCAAATATTCTTCTTCTGTAAGTACCTTATTCCAATCTTCTGGAAAATATTCTTCTTAGATATCATTATAGAAGTTCAAATAAAAATCTCATGCTGTGTTTTTTCCTATTTTGAAGCTGTATGCAAGGCAGGAGTGTGCTATTTTGCCATGGTGTTTTATAAGCAAATGTAAAAATGTAATGGTATTGAAATCAAAGTAAGGAAATTCTGGTGTAATTAATGATATTATTTATATTTTAGAGTCAAGTTTTATATGATCGTTTTCATAACTGTTTGCAATAAATTTCTCTTTTTCTGGTTTTTGCAAGTTCAACAGGTATTCAAGGTTTGAGGCAACTTCTTGTGTGCTGCTGATTTTTATATACTTCCTGTCATCTTTCTGTCCTACTAATGTTAAAGCCAGTAATTACTTCATGGTCATTTATTTTCTTGCTTTTTTAAAATTTTTCTTCTGTTTAAGGAATATCTATGTTGCTGTGGTATATATACTAAACGAAGAATCTCTTGAAAACCCATTTCTGTGGGCACTGACAAGAAACTAACCTATCCATGAACCGAAGAAGTAGTGATGATTTAATCGGTCACTTGTCCTGAGGAAACATCAGTTATCAGAAAAAATGGAATGCTGAGAATTTTGTCATGGGTTATGAAGAGGATTCATGAACCAGAACAACAGCATAGACATTACCATGATGAAGCCACATCTATTGGCAATTAAAATAGCCGAACCATTGCAAGGCTGTGCAGAAATTCTTCACCACGGGCAACTAGAAATAAATAAACCTAATTTTATTCATGGAAAAATTGGATAAAATTAGCTAAATAAATAAAATAAAGAATGAATTATGGTTGAAAAACCTATCCTGGTACGCATATTGGTCTGCCATGGGCTTAAACAGGGAAGTAGTTATTTACAGATGCACAGATTAGTTCTTATTTCGAGACAAAAAAATCCCCCACTTTATGCATCAATAACTTTTTGCATCGTATATATGCACCAAATATTTTCATTGATGTATGTAATATTTACATACTGCAATGTAAGATGGTGTAAACATTTTGTGTGTTTCTGTTGAAAAGTTTGTAAATACGAGGAAAGTTATATTAAATACCAACTAGAAGGGGGTGTAAGTAGAATGATGACTTGGAAACTCATCAGCAGCATGATAAATAATAGTAATAATAATACTGTGGTTACAGAGCTATGATATTGTAAACATACTGCAAAAAGGTACCAGAAATTGGAACTCTAGGTTTGGTTTCATTATACTCCCTTCAGTTATCACAGTACATGTGGTTACTTAGGAAGACCAACAAGATTCTTGCCTTCCTATTCTTGAGGAACATGGCATGGTAACAGTTTTCCTTGACTGATTGCTTATATGTTCTAAATACTTCTTATCCTCTTTTTCTTATAGATCTCCGGCACAATCCAATGGGTCTTCTCCGAAACCCCTTAGACAACGCATTCAGAAATCTATGGAGGAAAAAGTAATTAAGGTACTGTGTAGAAATTGCTATGCAACTATAGAGGCACTGAAATAATAGTAATAAAATGAAAATAACAGTGTTAAAGTACTCAAATACCTGACTGAAATGTATCCCATAGCTGAAAAAATATATTGTAATTAACTTGGGGTAATTGGCCCAACTTGAACAGTATTGTAATATGAATAGAAATATCTAAAACTCCAGAAAAGAAAGGCTTTAAACTTATAAGTGCTTCCTAATGAAGATTCCTTAATGGAAGTATACTGGATTAGTCTTTATCTCTTCATTTACCCATCTGTGTATTTCAGGACTATAGAAATAAAACAGGCTATCTGAAAACAGAGATAAAACTCAACACAGGCACCTGATTTCAGTTCTAACAATATAGGCATTGTAAAAGTGTAATAATGACTTCTTCATTGCCTTTTTTTTTTTTTGATGCTTTTTATTTGCACCAGTCTGAGGACATTTCCATAACATTGTTTTGTGAACAATAAAATAAAGATGCTAATGTTTGCTACTTTGTAGATGAAATGGAACATTACAAGAATATGTTGGTATTGTGAGTGGCACTATTCAAATGAACAACTTCAGTGTTTGCAAAAATTGCTGTCTTCCAGTGTACTGCATTTTACACAGTCTTTTTTTCCCTCAAAATTGCCAAACTTGCATATTGTGACTATGGAGGGAGGCAGAGCTTGTCTTCCACAGTGTTTCAACAGAGAGTGAAACAGGAGTAGTGATATAATAATTTTTACAAACTGGCAATGTGTAAAAACACAAACCTAATTAGTATATAAGGAAGGGGTGCTTTAAGCCATCAGAATTAATTCCAGAACAATGGAAAAGTGGACATGAGGTAAACTTGATCACAGTAGTGCATGTCTAAGACGTAGAAAGACTTTAAAAGGAGTTAAAAACAAAAAGCACTGTAGGTATTTCCAGCATGCATTTTAGATATGCCCCAACTTCATTCTGAGTGCTTTTTTTTTGCATTGGGTAGATGATGGGCATTTTGGACAACATGCATTAATTATAGTGAAATTTAGTTTAAAACTCCCAGGCAAATTATGAAAGACTGGAGCTGACAAAGTACCTTCTTTATATTAATTTTATATAAACAACACATGTAAATGACATTTGAGTCATCAAATAGCGAAAATGTGTTATGTTGTTTGCATAAAAGGTTGAAATAAATAATTTTCTCATCAAAATGGAGGTTTTGTAATTGGATTCATGAACAGCTGTGTTCAATATCAAAGTGCAAGGCATTTGCTAGAAACACACAAGATTTTTAACAGGAACAATCAAAAATATGAATCTAGAGCTGACTCATGTTATGAAACTATTTTAACTTTTTTGGAAACATTTTTATTAATTTAAAAATACAAGATTAGCCACTCTAATTTCTGTGCAAATAGAAGTTCTTTCAGAGTTGTCTGAATTAGTTGAACGAGTTCTACTTCAGGAGCAGGAGTTGCTTGCAAAAGTTCATCCTGACAGTCTGCTGTTCTGCTTTAGTGGTGCCTGATATATAAGGGCTCTGTGACTCCTGTGGCCATTGTTAAATCAATACTTGTCCTAGTCTTGCTTCACTGTGATTGATGAAATAGAATGTACCTGTAGCAAAATGAAATGAAACATATGGTTTTAGCCATTAATTTTTGAGGTCTTTCAGTCAACTTCTAGAACTGATTTTGATGTCCACCAGGTGCCTAATATAATTGAAGAGGACTATATGGAGACATAAATTACCTTTTTTCTTATGAAAACCAAAATTCAAAAAGAGCAAGTAGCAGATCTAAAGTCCGTGGGTCAGACTCCTAGACTCTTTGGCATCTTTTAAGATTGTAAAGCTTGCTTAGTGTTATCTTTTCTATATTAAACCTGTGATGGTGAACTCTCTTCCCTTAATTTAGCAGTGTAGCTGGTAACCTGATTAACATGTTGAACTGTATAGCTGCTTGGGGTTGTACAACTTATGTCTTAAAGAAACACTGAGGCTGCTTAACTGCCTCTAGTAATCACAATCAGTCTTCTTTATGGCTTTCTTCCATTGCATCCTATTGTACCAGTGAGACCACGTAGAGCATGGAACTGAGGCCAAATATCTCAAGATGTTTTTCCATTTAAAAAAGTGAAAATACAAATCATACAGGTCAGAGCGTAAATATTCCTCAGTTATGTATCAGCATAGAGTCCTCTTACTCAAGATAAGATGCCTGAGTGTTTCACATTATGTTTGCAATTCTCTTTTCTATATATTGGTGAAACATTGCCATCTAAGCTACACTATATTCCTGTGAATTATGGAATTATTCTTCTGGTGTTCCTACACTCAGCCTTGTTTAGCTTCTCTTTCCAGTCAACTAAAGTGGCTGTTGCTGAACAACTAGTGACTTTTGTAACTAAAACTCAGGTAATTCTCTGTCATTCATTTGGTCTCCATCCTCTCACATCAAGTCCTACTTTCTTTCTTGAAATGTTGATCTTTTCATTTTGTCTCTTTCTGGGCTTTTTCTCTTTACCCTTCTAACGATTTCTACAGTTTCTTTTGCGTGTTTCTTCCTTTTCTTTCTTTTTATATATAGGCATTTTTACGTCACTGTCTTTTATGTCTTTTCTTTCTCTATCTTATTTGTGGCTGAATACATCTACAAACAAAAGTTCAGCTATCAACAGTTCACAGACCTACAACTGATCTAGGTATCCTTTGTGTCAAAGCTGACATATTTTATTAATTTTATACTGTCTTGTGGATACCCAGCTCTTGATCTTGAGGTGGGATGTCTTTTTTTCCTGGTATATCTAGCAGTGAAGATGGTATTGTACATGTTATATTTCCACTCTGTAACACTTCAGGAATATGATTTTCTCTATCTGTATGTCTACTCAACTGTAATTTATTAAATGCTCATTTTACTTTTTGATGCTGCTGTGCTGTGTGTTTTTGGTGCTGCTGTGTATTTTTTTGGGGCTCGATAGTTGCAGCTTTGGTTTAGTTTTCTTCACTGAGATTGCCATTCAAAAAGTTAGAATCAAAGTGATTAGATATTAGATGCCATTCTATTCTTTGCATCTCAGTCTGTTCCTTTTTGTTGTGGGAAATATAAACTACTTGTTTTAACCTGTCCAAATTCATTGTTATTTCGGATTTGCTACTTTGTGTATCTGTTCTTTCTTACATTCAGCCTGCAATACCAGTCTTTGTTGTTCATTTATTAATTTTCAGATGAGCACTTTTACATGTCTTTTGTACTGTTTCTTATGGCTGAAGGGATTTCCTATAGTGATCTGCAGAACTCATTATACTCCTTTAAAACCTTTTTCACTACCTTTAAATCAACCTCTCCCCAAACCTTAGCAGTGCTTTGTGTTGAGATGGATGTCCATTACAATGACTAATTTCAGTTGCTTTCTCTGTGAATCCATATATTTCTTGTCTTGAATTGTATTGTCTCTTGATAGAAATAAATTTTGTTTTGTCCTTACTGTACAGCACATAGCACAAAGAATTCCTTATCCATGACCATAGATCTCAAATGCTGTAGCAATATTCACCACCTTCATACACCAAGTATCAGTCTTCATTATTATTCCATGCAAGCATCTTGAAATGTGTACAGTTTGCTCGTAAAATTCAGTTATAAATTTTGCTATGCAGAGTGCACTCATGTTAGCAAATGATTCAGAAGAGATACCAGACATTTGTTATTTGAATAAGAGAATAGCAGTATGATGTTTCTTCTCAATACCTGTGATTCTTTATGGAAGTTTCTTCTACTGTATGTGTGGTGGTAGCTTTAGTGCCAAAATTGCCCTAAGGACTTTTTTACCATGCTGCCTCTGCTGGGTGTTAGATGGTTAGTCTATAATATAAATGAAGATCTCGCTCATTAAAACTTGCCCTGTAAAAATCTCATTTTACATGATATTTGAGAGAGGAAGTAAAACACAATAGTGGTGATTAGTTTACTTGTATGCAAGTATTGAATAAAGAATTTAGGAAAATCTAGAAAGTAAGGAATACCTAAATTAAAAATAAAATGAAAAAGTGGGAGAAATTTGTTATGCCCTCTCCTTCCTTAGAAGAAAGTGATCTCTCAGCTTCTGTAGAATTATGTGCAGCAATGCAGGTTGATAATATTTAGACCTAGGGCTCATCATCATGTATGTGTGTTTTAGTATCTGAAAATTTGGACAGTGGATAAAATAAACAGGTAGTTATGAATTGGAATTGGTGTTAAAGTAAAAATCTGCCGATATTTCCATTGTGCCAAAACAAATGCCTGGCAACAGTTAGTGATTGTCTTTCAACCCTGATTAAATACTGGAAAAAACTACAAAAAGATCGCCTAACTATAATGGCAGTTATTAGGAAGCAAAGCTGTTGCTCTTATTCCTCGAGGAGAAAGAAGTCTGAGGAACAAGCATGTTGTGTTGTTTCATTTCCCCTAGCAGAAGTAGGTAAGAATAATAAGAATAAGCTCTGTCTTACTTTCAGAGCCAATTTAGTTTCAAGTTTCTTATCTGTTGTTTAAGTGAAGTGTCTCCTGGTGAATGGTACTTTACAGGAGTCTGATTCAGAAAGGGCTGTAGAACATCTATTGAGTTATGTCTCTTGTCAGCTGTCCTTATCACTTCTTTCTGCCTTACAGAAATATGTAGAAAACTTAATTGGACAGGAGAGAAGTATTTTATCTGAAAAGTTCATCCAACCTTATGTCTTCTTCTTTGAATCATACTTCTGTTTTATGAAATGTGTAGATACCCTGTTGTCTGACTACTTACTTTGTTGATTTGAATGAGGTTACTAAAGTCCTGCTGGATGGTGTGAGAGGAGAATGGACAGACTGTTACAGTAACCTGCTTTATTTAGGTGGAAGAGTAATTTAGGACAACAAAAATATTACATAATAAAATTTTCATCTTTCTTCTGCACTGCAGAACATGAATTAGTTTTCAAGTTCTAGGTAAAATACTATTCCTGAACTAACAGGATAGGATGAAACAGAACTTTAGGAGTTAAGAAGGGAAGGGCAAAAGTTATGAGGCTTGTGAGCATGCAATATATGAGAGAATAACAGACCTTTTTTTGTAAACTGAAGATTGTTTTGACCTTTTGATATATTGTTTTAGAAATCCTGCTGCACTGTTAACACGCTTACCCTGAAACAGCTGCAAGGACTTTCAGTAGTTTGGCGTGTTTTTTTGTTCATGTAACCGGAGACAACCTTTCCTATATGAGGCACTGTTTCCCTCCAATTGGGAACATAACTGCAGTTTTAGTTCTAAAAAGAATTTGTGGCTTAAGAACTCTAACAAATCTTGGCATGCTTGACGTTCATTGTAATTTTACTGTGTATAGAAATCCTTCCAAGGAAAAAGCTCCACAAAGCAAAAAATCTCTGTCTGCCTTTCTCCTGTGACTTTTTCATGTATCTAAAATGTCTTAATATCTAGCTTCATGCACTGCTCTTATTTTTCATTGCTTAGGTCTATAAATGCTGTTACTTGAGAGCATTGTTTTGCCTATTTGTGATTCCAGTACAAATAAACTATAACTTGGAAATCTGTTAGCAGGAAGTAATCAAGAGTTTTCTCTTGATGTGAGTATGCCCACTATAATTGTGAACAGAAAATTCATAGTAATAGAGGAAATAATCTTCCTCAGGTAGTAGTCTCATCTGTTGTAGCACATTTATTTCCTAAGTGGAATACAATTATGTAGAACACTGAAGTGACTGGTTTAGCAGAGGAGAGAAGGGGAGAAAAAGGTTATGTTCATCACAGTATCTGAAGAAAGAGTTGTTGATTAACCACATTTGTGTAGAAAATACCAATTTGGTTTCTACAAGATCCCTAAACTACTTTTAGGATCCATAGCTGTGAGTTCTAAGTACTTTCGAGGGCCAGTAATGAGGTGATTTGAGGTTTATGTTCTCAAAACAGTGGCAGGTTATTTTGGGATAGCAAAAGACTGGTACAATGTCATGCTTAAAAAAATTAAATTATAGTTTCAGTACAATTAAAACTTGCTGAACTATTCAGGACATTTTTTCATGTTTGAAGAACATGATGCCTTGGTTTGGCAAAGATACCATTTATTGTTTTGTTACTTTTCCCTCTGCACTCTCTTCCCTTTTTCAACTTTCTCTTTCAACTTACCTTGAATATTTTTTTTTCTGAAAGGACAAGGGTAAGGGTGGAGAAAATAAATCTTTTTTATCTCTTTTTCTCTTCCAAATAGTACTCTAGTTATTTGGCTAGAAAATGAAAACATGTGTTTGTTGTTACTGATGCAGGTTTTCAAATTCTATTATGCCATTCCAGTGTATAAAAACCAAATCTCAACATTCTTAGTGACTAAATATTGGCAGTACTGTCTGTATGCAGATGCTGGAAGGAGATCTGGAATAGATTATAATTTAACTTTTAGAAATAAATAGAGCATGCACCATTAATATTTTATATAAAAATGAATGTTTTATATGGGCATCTTGAACAATTGAAATCTCTCTAGATAGAGATATCAAGGTGGGAGAATGTCCTGCTTTATCTACTCATTAGGACTCCTAATTGACCTACTTGTGCTGAAACAGTCTTAAATTCTATCATGCTTTCTTCCAGCTGAACAGTGGTAACAGTGAACTCTTTTTTTTTTTCTGAAATGCAGCAGAATTTCTTTGTGTAGGGATAGCAGCAACATCCCACTTGCTTGTGAGGAGAGATGATTGTGAGTCTTGAGTTCATTGCGTGGCATTTGGGTGCAAATACACAATTAGCAAACTGATCTCCCACCACTTTTTCTTTCCCAGAGCTGTGGTGCTCTTAAAGCAGTGGATTTCAGGGAATTTTATGTAAAGGAACTCTAAGAGGTTCTTCTAAGAGTTTTGTTTCTAGGCTTTTTTTTATTCTAAGAGCTCTTTCAAGCTGTTGACTCTCTTCAGTATGTATGCTTCAATCAAGTTTTAAGTTGATTTTCGTCTTTAAAACATTCCAGTCAAGCTCTGTTGCCTAATTCAGTGTTAGACTTGTGCTCCTTTGTGCTGCCTTCAGGCTTTTAAAATTTGCTTATTCCTACCTTGCCCAATGTTCTTTTTATTGCTGAATATACGTTCCTAGACCAGTTAGAAAGTTTGACTGCATCAACAAATTTTGTCTTACACTCTTTATATATGCCCTCTAGATTAACATTAGCATCAACAGTGTGATTTTGTAGAGCTTTGTGTGCTGTTTGCAAATGGCTAAATGGTATGTGATGCAATACAGAGTGAAGTTTTGAGGCATATTTCAAGGTTCAGTGAAGTTGAAACACAGAAGGGTTTATGTGGCAAGTTTTTCAGTGTTTGAGCTTGACTTCTGTCCTTTGACTCCACATATTTTATCCTTGCAAACTGAATGAGTGAAGTGTCAGGTGGGAACGCTAAAAAGAAACCTTGATTTCATAAAAAAGTAATGTGATTTGTATAATCCAGTCCACTTTCAAATGGAAGTGAGAGCAGATTTTGTCTTGCAGAATCTATAACATTTATTATCAATTGTACAGAAAGTACCAAGCTAGACCTAAAATTCTAAGCTGATGTGAAGCTGTGACTTAAGTGTAAACTGAGGAACTTTGACCTGAAACTGCAAATTCCATTACATATGGATACACTGAAAAAGTGCATTTAATTTTTTACATTTGAGACAATATTTTGATTTATTTGTGCTATGAGGCTAGGCTCCCTGCTTCCAAGACCAAGAGTGGAGATGAGTATGCAGTACCAGTCACAGTAGGGTTCTTCAGTATGGTAGTTTTCTGACAACATAGGTTATATGTGTATATTCTGACAAATGTGGAGTTAGACACTGGCATTCAATGTTGAAATGGCTTTATTTTGTGAATAAATGGCAATTCTGAAATAATACTTTATATTCCACTTCAAGATATAAGTCTAGTGAAGCTTAGTTTAAATTATCTGTCATTCCTTTGCTGTGTTGCTATTTGGCTTTTTTCTATGTATAAATAGGCTAGGGTGGAGAAACTCATCCTATACATGGCATTTGTGAACTGACATCTCTAAGATGATCAGCTGTAGAAGAATGAAAATTGACTGTAGTAGCAATGACACCTACTCAAAACATTAGAATCTGCAGCTTATCAAAAGAAGAGACTAACCTAAGTCAGAAAGCCTTAAGCTGAAGCTCTAAGAGTTAATGTGTAACTTTCTGAAAGAGCTGAAAAAAAGATTTTTTAATTATTCTAGGAATTTTAATAACTTAATATGATTATCCATGAAAGCCTTTAACTTTGTAAATGAATACCTTTTTTTTAAATGTGAGCATACTCATTTTTCTGGTATTTTATGTGAAAAGAATGGGAAAGATTATTATTTTACTAATCTTCCTTTTGTAAATAATTAAAGCTAATAGCAGATTGCTATTTGCAGATGAAGCAATCTTCAATTAAATCCCAGTTTGCATGCACATATAAAAAAGATTTGAGTGAAATGAGTGGTCAACGTTCCCTTGAAGTTCCAACCTGCAAACATCCTGCACCAAAGCAACATTTAAAAGCTGGATATGGCACAGGTAAGCTGTGGTAGGATTGAATAAGTGTGATTGCTAGTATTTCAAATGTTATCCAAAAAGCTTTTAGTAGAACTCATTTATAACTATTTTCAAGAAAAAGCAGAAATATCTCATTGTTCTGTGTGTGCTATGATCAGTTAAATCTCTTTGCATTAAAATTGTAATGCTAATGCTCTGAAAATACGAATGTTTGAAACATTTGTGTTGGTTCTCTCTTGAGGTAAAAAAATGTTATATATTACGTACATTGCATAAAGTTTGTTCTTGTTTTGCAAAAGTAAGCTAAGTGAAATTTGTATTTTTGCTATTAAAAGGAGGGAAAATTCATTTTACTCTACTACAAATTATATCATATATAAAATTTCTATGCCCTTTAAGCCTCTTTTAAAGTATCTTAAAGTTATAAATCCACTTCCCCATGTTGGTTGTTATTGCATGTTCTTGAATTACATCATTTTAAATTTGCAATATACTTATGGACACATAGCAAATCTAATTGCAATGGTCAGCATAGCTTTGTTTTATTATTAATAGAACATTAGTTTTGATTAAAAAAAAATAACATGGCAGTCTTTATAGAAAAAGGATGTATATTCTCAGGTAACTTTTTATTTCTTCACATATGTTTTTTATATTCTTACATGACAGAAGGTACAAATTCAAGTCTTGATGTACCAGTGCTTGGAACTATTTCTGAAAGTCTTCAGCAGACTAGAAGTTATACAGAAATGGGAAAGCTGAGTTGTCAGCCAAGGAACAAGAACTCCAGGAATGAACAGATGGATCTGAATAATGACAAAGTAATCTGTGACAAGGAAAGTGAACCATCTTTGCAAAAAAATGCTAAAAGACTTAAGACTTCAGACAACTCTCAGAAGGAATTGGACAGCAAAATCAGTGAAAAAAGAAAACAGACCAAAACTTCAAGTAAGAATAAATTGATTGCTGGTCAAGCAAAATTAACTCAATTTTTTCGACTGTAGGTTTTTGTTTTGACACGCATGCTACATTGACAGTTGTAAAACTTTGAAGAAAAAGGGTGAATTCATGAATTTCTTACTTTCCTTCTCATATATTTGAAAGTAGCTTGTGTATAATATTAGACAACTTATTACAAGTCTGGATTATGCTGAAGTCTTTTATTTTATAATAGCAATACATTGTTAGTAATTGCAGCATGTTCTTTTTGCTAATGAATTATGTATCCCTCTACAATGCGATGGAAAATTATTTTTGGATGTGTATGTATAGCCACATGGAAACACAGTAACTTCAAATTACATTAAAATCACAATAAAATGTTTAGTCTTCAAAGACAGTGGTGCAGATCAGTAGTTTTCATGCTTGCCAACAAGGTCGGTAGACTCTTCCCAGCATACACCTGAGGACTACAGCAGAAAAAAAAATCTGAAGGTTTAAATCGTCAAAGAACTAGAATTCTTATGGCTTCTGGAAATATTAGTTTAACAAGTGCTCCCTCCCCTGTGCACCGAAGCACAACAGACATGAAGTTTCTAAATGAACCTTTAGCAAATTGCTATATTGACATTACACTATACTTTACCAGAATGAAATTACTTTTTGTGTAAAAATAAAATATATTTACTGTCAAAATCTCTTCTTCCTATAGGGAATTTAGCTGAATTTTCTTCATCTGTGGTCTCTCTTTCCTGTATTGACTCAATATTTCGAATTTCAGTGTCAGCTGGAAAAGCCATGGCTCCCTCCAGTGCAAGATAGGGCAGTTGTTTTCTACCTAAGTCGATTGGCCTGACATGATTTAAGAAATCATGTCTGGAACCTGTGTCCTGTTTTGGGGGAAAACAAGAGTAGTGGTTTATCTTTATTTAAAGTCGATTGTGCTCACATTTTATACTTTGCAATGCAACTCTTTTACGATCATTTGTTAAAAGTAATGACCTGCATTACATCATCAGACGAAATGGTTTGATGGTAAAGAAATAGTGAGCCTCATGTTTTGTGAAGTTAAAAACCTGTTGCTGCATATAGAGACATGCTGAATCAAACATAAATATAGGCTTTGGCTACATATAGTTCTGAAAAAAAATCAGATTAATTCAACTGTCCAAGTTACGCATTTAAAATCTTGGTGCTAGATACTTACAGTCAAAAATTTATTCTTGGCTATAGTATGTTAAACTGATGTTTTCGTATATTTACCAGCTTATTGCCTTAAATTATTGCACTGGTTTTCTAAAGGAGTATAAATAAATTTCTATGTTATATTGAAACCACAGCGTAAAACTGAACTCACCAAAAACTTCATGTTTCCATCATTCTTGTCATTGAAAATAATGCTGTCTTCAGTTTTGTAATGCTTCAGCAAAGGTATAGCTCCTCTGTTCATAATTTTGTCTCCATTTTGAAGAGTTTTTCCAAGATTTAGTGTGGTTAGCAACGTATCTTCGTCTTCTACCTCTTGGAGAGATTTTGAAACTGAGAGTAGAAAACCTTGAGAAAAAAGAGAGAAAATGAGAATTAACATGTATGATGAGGTACACATTCTTAGTTATTTAACTCTTGCATAGAATTTTGGCAGTTCTCAAATTTTAGGAAGGCTTTTCCGGTTGTCAACTAAAACATTCTCCATTTGTGCCCACTTTATATATTGTACAGGTTGAATGGAAACTACTTCAATGGCTGATGAGTTCACTCTTTTGAAATGACTCTCATTAAGGAGTAACCTTTTCTATAATCCCTCTAATCCTCTCTGTTGTTTAGAATTAAACTATTTCTTAATCATGGATAATTTGTTTCTTTGTATGTTTTCAGAACACCGCAGATTAGTTCCTTTGGATGGATCAGTGTGACAAAGGTCACAGAGAAAATTATGTCCATTTGTGTTGCTTATAGAGCCTTACCTCCAGTTAAGGCAATGTAAGAAAAGGCGCTAATCTACTTAAGTAGGGAAGACTGTTGTAAAGGTGTGATCTATCATCGCTTTTGATCAAAACTTAATTCCGTAAAGAGCTGAAAATCTTGAGATTTAATGATAGCTTAGACTGCTACTGTGTTAGAGCTGAAATCATTAGTTTGTGTTTTGATGTCCGTTATATCAGGTTGCATTATTCAGAGTCAAATACTTGATTGCTTGCTAAGAATATAGAAAGAAAACTTCAATTTTTCATTTAAAAAGTCTTTGAAATTTATCTATTGCCATGTGGAAGGGAATGTAGAAGTTCCCACATACCATTGGTGATGTTTGTTTTTGTTGCTGTTTTTTTTTTAATCTTATCTGGAAAGCAAATGGGGCCAGCTGAAATTTAGTTAATCTTCTAATGTCAGTGATACTAACCACCTATTCAGTGGCTGTGTGCCTCTTGCCTAGTAATTCATATTTGTTTTATCTTTTAGCTTAGTGTAGGGAAACAAACATCCTGCTATTCAAGGCAAACCACTAGGAAATTGAGCACTCGTCACCGGTAACTTCCTGGAAAAGTGCCTACCTTGCCAAAATAACTTCTTGATAGGAAGTTTCATGGGAAAATATGTCGTGCTGTACTAAGCAGATTCAGACTAAGAAACATATTTGGTGTACCCACAAGTGAGGAAAGTACATTTAATCCTTTCCGGGCAGAACATCTCTCACAGATAGAATTGTTGCTTCTCATTATTTTCTTTTCTCTGTTGTAGAGCCTGTAATTGGTTCTGGACAATTGAAATGTTGGGGTTTTTTTAATTTGACTAAATTTTTTTTTTACTTTAACTGCCTGGCAATTGCCTTCTGGCAGAGGAGACAGGTTTGAGAGTATATTGTTTAATACTTATCCAATTTCTTTTTCTAATTTGTATTTTTCCCTCAGGTTAAATATTTGTATAGTTTTGTTCAATTAATAAAGCAAAATAGCATACTTCATTATTGACTGTAGGAAATTAAGACTCTTGCCTAGAGCCCTTTTGTTGTTCCTTCCTGAACCAGTAGTCACCTAGAATCAGCCAGTTGATTAGCACGAAGAAAGCACAATGCTGCTTATAATAGGGCAGCTCTGGACTTGTACAGGGACACAGCTCTAAAAGTTAAAGAACTTAAAAGTTATCTTTTGTATATGTGCCAGGAGAATGTAAAAAGAGCTTGAAATATTCTGTTTTCATGTAAAAATTTGCATTTCTGAGAGATGTCCCTAGTACACAAAATTATTGTGGATCAGCCACTATCAGTTATTCTGAAACCAACCAACATCAGGAGCTTCCTTATAAGAATAATAAAGATAATAAGAAAGACTGGAGGCTTTTAATTTGCAAGCAGATGAGAGGATTTCAGCCAAGAAAAAATACAGGAAAAAGCCAGAGGTACAACTGCAATCTGAGTACAGAATATCTGAGGGAGACTATGAAACTGGCTATCCAGTGCAAGTCTCCTAAAATTCCTGTGATTTCTACTCCTCTTTGATAGTGCTTAGGTGAGTAATTTTTTTTGCATAACTAACACTAAAGCAGGAGAATTTCATTAGAAGTTTTTTCTCTTGAAAGTTCTTGACCAATGCTCCTGGAACCATTAGTGAATTAAGCCCTCTAAAGGGCAGCAAATACTATTGCTGATACACAATAATTGACCATGACTTGCATTTGAGAGGAGCAACAGTTCTTCTCTTTGCTATTATATGAGGGAAATTTGGGTAAGGTAAAAGAATGTTATTACCAATGTTGCCACTGGTCCTATCCATAAATTCTACTGGAGCTGTACTTGTGTTCCACACAGGTCAGCACAGGTTCTCTTACTGAGCTGAATCCTTTATTTGCATGATGAGAGTTGACACGCTACCCTTTTGGGGCTATAGGAAGAACGAAAATAACTCTACCACAATTTTTTTTCACAAAGCAACTGTACAGTAAGTTGGCACTAAAAATTCAAATAATTTGCTGAGTTTACGTGTTTTTTTTTAACTGATGTTAGTTCTTATTTATTTTTTTTGCATTTCATTCTCTTTTTAAAAGAATTGCATTTTCATCTGAATTGCTTCTACTGATGTTTTTTTCTTATAAAACAGTATAAGCTTCAGTTGCTAAGAATCTTGTTTCTTGTGAAACAATAACATTGCGTTATGAGTCCGTGAAATATTTTTACACTACTTTGGATGTGAGGTACATTTTTGTGTTACGTTCTTTTGTAAGCAATTCTTTAAATAAACACAAAGTCAGAGGTGTTTACATACAGAAATGTTCTAGTATTCTTTCCGAGTGATAACCGGAGTCACATGCCTAAGGTGTGGTTTTGGATTTCTCCTGCATTCTGGCACGAGGAATAAGTAATTCTGTATTGTGAAGTGAAATTCAAAAGAACATTCAAACCTACGAAGGACACACCAGGTATTCTCTCTTTGGTTTGCCATCCTACTCCTTGACACTGGCGAGTTTACTGTTTACTCCACCAGGGGTTGGAACCAGATGATCTTTAAGGTCCTTTCCATCCCAATCATTCTGTGATGCTACTCCTGCCGTATGGTATTAGCACTATGGTGTACAGAATGTTACAGTATTTGTGTTCCCTTAATTATTGCAATGCTTGTGATTGTTCCCTTAATTATTGCAATGCTTGTGATTGTTATTCAAGGTCTAGGAGTGACGTTATGATTTAGTGACTATTGTATCCTTGCAACATATTTTTTTACTATGTGTGCCAGCAATCTAACCAAAATGTACCTGCTTCTGTTATACCAATTACAGTCAGGTCTTTTTCATCCTAAGCATGTGAACTTTGTGTATGATTGAAACAACTGTCTCATAGACTCTGAGGAAAAGTAATTGCAGTCAGTTAATCATGCAGTTTGTACTCTGTATTACCTCTGTCTGCAGGCAAGACTGTGCCACCATTGATACTCAAAAGTACAGGCAGATACTTAGGAAAGTTTTCAAGAGTTACTGCACAGAATGGCAGTCACACCGGGGGTTCTAATGGAAGCTGTCCAGGAGAAATCAGCTAAGTTCTGGACCAATTAATTACGTACCTCTATGCCAGCATGCCTTGTAATTCCCATAACTGAGGGCCTGTTGGAGTCAGCCAAATTACTCTGGCAGATGTCGGCTTCTTTAGCGTTGACAGTCCAGATGGGTGGATTGTTGTTATCCACTGCTTTTTGCAAGCTTTGAGCAAGTCTATAAACACTGGCTCCAGGATTGTTAACTGTGGCAGCAATCCACTATATAGATGAGCATCAGGGTTTACAAAGGTCAATGCCACAAGGTAAAGAATTATACAAAACTTGAATTAAAAAAAATTTAATTGAAATCAAAACTAGCCTGCTTTTAAATTATCTTATTCTAACTGTGATCTAATGCTGTTTTAATCAGGGATGTCTGTTACTGAAAATAGCATTCCTGTCGGTGAAATATCAATCATTATTTGCATTGACATAGAATCATGAAAGATTCACCTTATCCGGAGTTTTTTATTTTATAAGACTCAGTCATTTCCAAGCAAAAAATTAAAACAGCTGGCCTAGTATATCCCTATGTGTAGCACTTGTTTTGCATACCTTGTATTTTGAATATTAAGGGTCATTTTCCCAAAGGCAATCAACAACAGCTATGTTCTTTGATAAATGTACTGCTGCGATGACTTTTGCCAGACATTATGACTTCAACTCAGTCATTCATTTAGATGCCAAGTTTTACTGAGAAGTCTTATTTGCAACTGAAATTACTCTGTCTCTCAGTTTTGGGGGATTCCTAGTTGTATACACATTGATTCACATTCAAAGAATAATTACTTGCTGACAGTATGTCTGATTCTCCGAGATGTTATCGGCGTGCATGCCAGATCATACTCTATTTTCATTTTTGCTGGCACTGCCTGCTATGGACATGGAGTTGTAAGTGAATGAGCAAAGTAAGCAAGAGTTCCTGCCCCTAATGCTGTACATATGGGCATGAGGCAGCTGAGTACTCATGATATTTCTATATGAGGTCTTAAAAAAATTAAGTGGAAGTACTACATACATGCTAGGAATACAGGCAACATGCATTGCAGCTTCAACTAGAAGACTCGTTGTTACTTTGCATGGATAGTGCTTCTCTCTGGATATATAGTGATTTTCCAGTGTTGTTCTACTTAACATCTGAACGTTCCTTTCCATCAAGTGAACTCTTGCTTACTGTATCCCTCTACAAACCAGCTACCCCTTCAAAATAATAGGACTATTGGGGGAAAAAAAATCCCCACTGCTGTTTTAATTAGTATTATGTAGGGATGGTGCAATCTTGAAACCTCATCTATACTTTTGACAAATACTTTTCTTGACCAAACTGTGAGACAAAGATTGCATTTACCCATTGCTTACCCATGCCTAATTAGAAATATGTGGAAACTTGAGCTACTAGTAATTTCACAGATTTCATGCATAAATATTGCTGTTTATTGAAATTTTAGCCTTTAGCTATTTTTCTGAACTGCTAAGGTTGGATTCAGTTGAACTAATTTACAATTTATAATTTCTAAAGTATTACTAATATGCAGTCATGATCAAATTTTGTGACCACTACCTGTTAGCTCAAAATTGCCATCTATAATTGCAAACATTAATTTTAAATAAGTGTGTTAGGCAATTTCTGGCAAGGAAAAATCAGATTTTGAGATTGGATTTTATCATAAAATCTATAAATTCCTTCCTGCTGGAAGGACAGCACAGGTCACAAGCATTCCAGGAGACATCTGGAGTGCACTGTTGTTGATTTCTTGACACAGGATGACTGAAGAGCTAATGAGGCAAAGCACTCTAATGGATCTGGTACCAATAATTAGGAACTGGATGTGAAGATTATCATGGCTTTGGCTGAAGCAACCATAAAATGATGGTGTTCAGGACCCCGAGGGAAAGGAATGGGGCAAATAAGATCACAACTTTGAATTTCAGAAGAATAAACTTTGCTCTGTTTAGAGTTCTACTTGGGACAAACCCATGTGATAGTCCTGGAGAGAAGAGGGTTTTGCTGGGTCACCTCCTCTAAACTCAGCATTTACCCATCTGGAAGCCAAGGGAAGCTGATGGGAGGCCTGCATTGATCAAGAAGAAGCTCCTAAGAAAGCTCAATCATAGTCCTATAGGATGTGGAAGTAGGGAGTTGGGAGACGAGAGAAATGCTGCTTGAGTGTGTGTGTGAACTGGTTTATTAAAAAACAAAGACTAGATGGAATTCAAGCTGATGAGAGGTTTGAGGGGCAAAAATGAGTTCTACAGCTTTACTGGTAGAAAAAAAGAATTGGGAAAATGTGTCTGCTGCTGAAGAGGGTGTGGTGCTGGGCACCAAAGGACATAGCAAAGTTTAGGGTCCTCAATGCAGGCTTTGCCTCAGTCTCTGTTGGTTGGATTTCCCTTCAGGGATCCCCCATTCCTGAGTCCAGAGGGAGCATCTGGAGTAGTAAAGATTTTTCTGTAGAGGAGGATCAAGTCAGGGGGCCTTTGAACAAACTTGACATATGTGACAGGGGTATCTGCTTTGGGCAATGTGTTGGATGAGAAGATAATGAGATCCAATCCAACCTCAAGTGATTTAAAATTCTGAATTCACTTTTACATCACAGTGCAGTATGTTTCCTAAATTTAGATTTTCCTAAACATTAGTGTGCTAAACATGAGTTTAACTTTTTTTCATTTCTATCTCCTGCTTCCATAGATCTATGTTTAATCTGCACTGTCTACCTGATTTATTAGTTCATCTAGAAAAGAATCTAATATTCAACAAAAATGCTTTCTTCAGGACATAAAAGTGAGTGGAAGCAAGTTTAATAATAACATGATCTGTAAGTGACCAGAGTGGACTGATTTTCTTTCTGATCTTCTGTAATGAAAATTAGTCTTGTTTATTTACTTAATGAATAAATGTCTGAGTTTAACATTTAGGGTAAATATTTTTAACCTGAAGTGATGAACTTGCAATATCACTGCTCTCTGCATTGCATCATTTTAATAAGTAACAGCTTTTCTCAGCATCTATATTTGTGAGTTGTACCTCATAGACATTTATAATGATGTCTATATTAAAATGTAATTACATTAATGTATGTTATGTCAATATATTTAAAAAAGCCATAGAACATTCCAGAAAATGTAACACAAGACTTTTGACTATGGAAACATATATATTAGTGGGAAATGATGAAGAGCCAGCTATATAGCCAAATATTCATTGGTGGGAAGTGGTGAAGAGGTTTTTTTCCCCCCATATTTAATGGGTGTTCAACAAATTCATGTATTACATTCCATGGGCTTGCTAATCAAGAATAGAAACAGAAGTTGAAGAAAATACAGAGAAGTTAACTCATGTGGTATAGCTCTATGCTTTTTGTCAGTTTTGTACAAAGAATTTCACCTATTTGACTTCTGAATCTGACTTTATTTCTGATTTATGCATAATATGTAATATTTACTCTAAACTGAATAGTTATATTATCAAAATCATGGAGTAATATGTTAAGAACTGTGTGGCAAGATATGAAAATGTCCAGGTTAGGTGCCAAGATGTTTTCTTTGCCTCCTCCTTACGTACCTAAGCTGAAAAATAAAGTAAAAAACATTTCTTCTTACCATTATTATGATAGTAAACTGCTGCTTGAGCGCAATTACGTATTAGTCCTTTTTTGGAACTCTCCCTGCAGCAGTATTTCTGATTACATAATCTCTTGAGTATTTTTGTAGATGAAGTCATAGATTAAAAAACCAGCAGTGTTTTGATGTTAGAAAAATGTGTCAATTGCAATCATCTAGATTTTTTCCTGTTGTCAAATTTTCTTTCATAAACAGGCAAACATTTCTAGAATGGTAAGGAAATTGTTTATCATCAGCATACTAAAATGGGTGCAAAAGCTAAACAGTTATATGTGACATTGATTATATTGAATAACATCATCCCTGCAGTATTTTCCACATGATGATTGTGCAAAATCATGCTTCCGATGACTTAATTGCAGTTCTTTACATAATTTTTCATTAGAAATAGTCAAGCTCTACATTTTGCTAGGTATTGTCATTAACTTTCCATATTTTTGTGAGAGCTATAGTGCTTAATGAAAAATTGGTTTTAATTATCAAAAGAAGCTGAATAACATTTCCTTCCCATTTTAAGCACGAACTTGTTACTTCTGGTAATGGTTTAGAGATTAAGCTTGTCAAATCAGTAAGCATTTTATCAACCAAAAGAGATCACTGAACTGAAACGTATAATTATACTTAGACACATACCAGTTTTAGGAAATGGCAGAACTTTACCATCAGATACTGAACTAGTGAAAATGTGGTGAAATAGTAGGGTTTATTAATATAAAAAATAATTGTTAATTATAGTTTAAAATACAAATATAAGAAATTTATGTGGATGATGTATTCCATTGTTTATTTTTTAAAGTATGATAAATGTTGAACTAAGATTGCAAATGAAAATGCAATCTTTTGTAACCTATGCTTATGTGCCAAGATTTACAATAATTTGCAGACATAGTGAGTCTCTGTCATATAGAAATTTCATGTGTGGAAGGCTGAGGTGCTGGGGTCTCACGAATGTCAAATCCATATGTAAGTAGGGCTGTTGGATGCATTCTGTAGGTACTATCTGCTATAGAACAATTGATTTAAAGATTAAAAGGTCTGAGTGCAACTTTCTTGCATTCCTTGGTCAAAAGCAGATAGCATATTTAATTAGTATTAGTCCAAAAGACCTCATAGTTAGAAAACAAATATAACTGCAAAATACTTCTGGTACTTATCAACAATAGTTTTTCATTAAAGTAAAACCATCTGTGTACAAGGACACATATTAAAAAAGATAGTAAATTTAGTTTTGTTTCAGTAATCTGGGACAGGAAAACAGGTCTCATTGAGATGTTTGCATTGACCTGACACTTCTAGTTTAGCCAGACAATGGAATGTCTGATCTTGAATGTTAACATGTCACAAGCTTAAAAAAAATGTTGGCATATGACTGCATAGAACTTAAGCTAAAGTCAGAGTGTGTGGGGGGAAATTGACATGGACCAGTGTAACTGTTTCTCTGTCATGGTGTTTGGTACTCATAACCACAGTTACTAGTATTAGTTATTAGCTTATTGGAATCCCCAGATGCTAGTCATGTTAATGTTGCTGAACAGTGTCAAAAGGCAGATAATGCATTCAAAGGTCAGTAAGGAATTTTGTAATATTGCATCCCATTTGAGTGTCTGGCAATACAGGATCTTGGGGACAGCTGGCTACTTTTACAAAAGAAGAATAAGGTATCAGATATGTATGTCAGTATTAATTGTAACTGTGAGCACTCTGGTTTGTAGGAAACTGCTCTAGGCAGAAGAACTTATGTCCTTGAAGACTTCAACAAGGGAAGCCTAAAAGATCACTTCTGCCAGCTGGTGCTGACGGAAAGCATCGAGTCAGTAGCTTGGAAGGTTGGTTTATGATTTAGGGATGTTTGTAGGTCTTGCTGGTGAGGAATGGTTATGCTGTGAACTAAACATAGCTTTTTTCCATTCAAGCTGATCATAAGATACACCCTATTTGGAGAAGAGTACTTATATGTTTTTCTTGTGTAAAAGTGGTGCCTTTCATTACTGCTAATTTTTTGTGTTCATCGGTGGCTCTAACTCCTTTCTTAATGTGACCCCTGCATGCTGAGCAAACAGCTCTCTCTACCAACTTATAGTACCTTGCTACTTGCATGTCTAACATAATTTTTGCAGCTGCAAAAAGCTGCTATGGTTCCTCTTTTCTTCACCTTCACAAAAATTATCATTCTCCTTCATTTTTCTGTAATCTTTTCTTATAAACAGCTTGGTTTTAATTTGTATGTTCTTTCTTATAATTCCTGGTTAGCATGTAAATTAAAATCAAGAATGCTTATTAGCTCCGGTGTCTTGTTATTTGATATTCTGTTTGCAAAACCTAGGGAAGAAATGCACTTTTTGAACTGACATTGAGTTGAAAATGCAAGATAACTCTGTAAGTTCATGGAAGGTGTCCTTGAGCCTTTGGGAATAGGTGAGATATCTGTTCTTTGACAGAACAGTCTCAGTTTAATCAGAGGTTCATACAGACACCTATGGTAAATTATACACTTTCTGTTCTTTTATGTTTTCCACTTAGGAAGGAGATTTAATTGACAAATCAATTTTAATGCCTAAGGTAAAAGAAAAGTAAATGTGGAAATATAATTTTTCTGTGTTTTGCTATATAAAGCTTGTGTCAGCATGGGGTATGTTATATGCAGTTTTTCATGTGGTGTTTGATAATCACAAAACTAATGAGAGATCATCCCTCTTCAGTCTGTGCAGACCCTGTATGTGGATAGTGAACTGTCCAAATGGCTACACTAAGAGCAAGAAATTGAACTGCACAGCAGTTTCCTAAAAATCGTGTTTTAGCATGACTGACTGCACATTCACCCATTGGAAGATGTATTCTATTAACAGAAGAAATACCTGCACAGATTATTAGGTTCATGTACATATTTGAGAGCATGACTGGAGCTCAGTATTTGATTTTTTTTATATAAGCAAAAATCTTTGGAGTGAAAAGAATAAAAGCTGTATTTTGAAATGGCAACAACCAGAGCTCTAATCTTCTTCATCTGCCATAGGTGGGTATGCAAGAGGTATTATATTTGATTCTACATATGTTTCTCTGGCCAAAAATATACAAAAGTATGTTTCCAGATATTATGAAGCATTCATTCACTTCTACAGCTTAAATCTTCTTTATTATCCTTTCTTTGTTGGTTTAATATGCTCCACTTTTTCTGTATAATTTATTCCTAGAACTGGGATGCTCTCTCCAATTCAGCATCCTTGCATTTTTTATGAGAAGCACTGTAAGTTTAAGGTTTTCTGATAATTTCTGGCAGGGGCTTATGTGTGTGTGTTTTGTTTGTTTATTTGTTTTTGTTTGTTTGCTTGGTTGTTTAGTTTGGGGCTTGTGTGTGTGTGTGTAATAGAGCTTGTAAAATTATCTAAATAATTTCAGTACCTGCTCTAGTAATTTGCCATTACTCTAGCATATTTCAAATTAACTTTCAAAAATCTTAAAATATGAATTAGATTATTTTACCTATAGGCTAGTGAATAAACATGGGGGGTTATAATTGCCTATCTATACTCTCTTTTTTTTTAAGTTGCAAGGAATAGAGGTTACAAATATTAAGATAATTTTAAAATTATAAATTGAAATAGGTTAAAAAAGGATCTGGGGAGATAATTTTGACAAAAAAAGGGTTAACTAATTATGGATCATGCTTTATTCTTTATTAATTCATTTGTTCGCCACATAATCTATTTGCAGTAATTGAAAATACTCTGAGTTTGGAGCATTAGGTCTTCTAAAATAATCAGGCAATGAGTAATTCAGTGGTAGGAGTTTAAACTACAAATGGCAAAGTTTAAAAGAGGAGCTGGAGTTGTAGTTAGCTAATAAGAGAATCTTTGAGCTAAATCTGGTAACTTCATACTTTTACTCTTCACTTCCCTGATGTTTATGGTTGTTTGGGTGAGGTAAATAAGACAACTAGATTTTGTGTTATTTATTCATGGGGTTCGTTTGTCACTTTAAGAAGTGAAATGTGTTGGTTAAGTACTAAACAGAAGAGTCAAAATAAGATCTGTATGAAGCAATCACAGACACACAATTATCATGTTTTAACAAGAATGCTTGCTATAGTGTGACCTTTCATGTAAAATACATGTATACACAGCCATAAAAATACTTTTTGTTAAGAATTTATGCTGTTCAAGCGTATTTATGCTAAGTGCTTCTGAGAGTGAGAAACTGGTAGCAGGAATACTGTTTATGAAAGGGATGACAAAGAACTGATGCAAATGAGATGGTAAATAATCACATTTGCTTCATCCTATTTAGAGAATAAAAAGCAAAGTGAATTTATATTAACAAAGCATATCACCCCATTTCTAAGCTGTTCAGGTCAATAGTGTAACTGGTGATTAACTCTTGTAATTCCTGCATTTTGCATCAGTGGTGCTGTATTAACACTCCATGTAATGATGATTATACTGTTCTATTGCCATCAAAGTCCCTAAAAATGTTTTAATGCCATTGTATATCTGTTCATCAACTGCTGTTGTACAGCTGGGGCAGGTAGTATTCTACAGTAGGATTGAAAGCAATTTTGTAACAACTCTTTCGCTGTTTCCTTTGATGTTTTAATGTCTAATCCAGCAAATTTAGTACAATGATGGTGAATATTAGTTCTTGTCACTGGCATTTAATTTTATCCTTCAAAAAAAAAAAAGCTACATTAGTGTAATATTATTCTACATTTAGTTGAAAAAGTATTTTTTAGCAGAAAGCTGGGAAAACTCTCTGACATGAAACATCCTTTTCAGTTCTTAGGTTTATATCTGTCTGGCTCCAGGAACTGATAGGAAGTAAGTGCATTTACACTACATATTTCACATGTACCTCACTAGACCTAGGTAATTTTTTCACCTGTAGATTATTCACTGAGAAATGTACTTGTGGTTTAACTCTGTATCTGAATAGAAATTGAATTTATTACCTAACCTTGTCTGATCTGCAAAGAGGAGGGAAAAGGCACAAAATTAGCATGGTCCTATTCTTCTTCTACCCATGGCCCAATGGTCAGGCAATTTGTATGCTGTTTGCTTGTGATGGAACATACTTACATTTCACTGGGTGAAAATCGTACAGCTGATCACAGCTCCTGTTCTACCTGTCTGCAGAAGGTCTCATCCATTTCTTCCTTGCCAGGTGGCTTAGAGCAGGCATCTAATATAATATCACCCACACTGGTCTGCTCTTCAGTGCTTAATGATAGACTCTTGGTTGTCTCCATGCACAAAGGACAACTCCACTGCCTCGTCTTCCTGGCTTGTCCTTCCTAAAGAGCCTGTTTCCATCCATTTCAACACTACAGATATATTATTCATCATACTATGTCTCCATGATTATAGTGCTGCAACTGCACACAGATCTCTTACTTCCTCCTGTTTATTCCCCATTCAACAGGCATTAGTGTACAGGCTGATTTCCCAGAGAGAGTTTGAAGTTTTTTTCTGTAGTGTTGCTTTCCAACGACTTCCTTTCTTGCATACAAGTACTTGAGGTGATCCTGCTTAAGCTATTTTGTGGTCACTTTCATTCACACCACTCCGGGCCCTTTGTTTGCCAACTGGGTCCCTCAGTCCTTCATACACTGGTAACTCTCCCTCCCTTGTCAAAATCTAAGAGCCTGAATCTCTCCTGAAAATGGGTCTTCATTTTCTGGATTACTCAGGTGCTTTTGGAAGTTTTACTGAAGAGAAGTTACACGCTCACTTGTAAGAATCATTCATGTCACATTTATAGAATTCATGTGTGTATTTAGAAGACTGGGGAGAGTGAAATCTAGCATCCAAAATAATTATGCTTTCTGTGATGATTGTTTGTAATCATTTAAAGCCACAGTAGGTCATACACAGCCTAGGTGATAGAACTCCACTTATTGACTTATGTGCCAGACACATCTGTAAATAACCCTCGTTAAGGATCTTAAATATCACCTATACCCTTGTTTGAAGATTTAAAATAAAGGAGAAACCCCACTCTGAAAGTATGCTCCTTAATTATAATTTGAATTTATTTAGCTTCTGATCATTGGTTGCAATCTGTTGGCTAACTACTCTGGAGAAAAAAACCCCTGGTATTAAACCCTTTCTCTTCCTATACTTGAAAAAAACTACATCACCTATTAATAATTATTAGACTAGATCAGTTGTGTTTCTATAGTTCAGTGTCTAATGAAAAGTCTTGATTTAACTGCATAAATTACAATGTTTATTGTCATAATACAGTCTGCAAGACAGCAATCGAGCATCTGCTGTAAGCAGTGAAATGTAAGTTTCCAAACCTTGTACTAAATATACAGTGAAATTATGAACTGCAAGAAATCTTGTTCGTTGTATAGTTCATTGCCATCCTGTTATATTGATGTAATAGCATGCATAGACTTAATATGCCTGAGACTTTGAACCCAAAAATTGAAATACTACTTTTTGCTGTTGCTCACAATAAGGTGAATGTTATAAAACAATAGATTCATAAAAATAATAGAAATATATTTAAAAAGGGAGATCACTTTTTGTGTTCTACTGATGCCTATTCAAATAAATAAAAGGTATGTTAACTCTGTGAAGTAGTGTACCATATGTTAGAATGCCAGTTTTCCAAATATTGCATCATAGCTATTCAGTATGACAATAGCTTTAGGGATGAACTAAAACCTGGAGTGCCATTAGTTGAAACTTATGTGGAAAGATATTTATAGTACTACAGGAAATACTACATTGAACTGCACTTGTTTCCTAGCTTTATATTGGGCTAAAAAGTCATTAGCAATTTGCATTTTGAGAGCATTGTTAGTACAATATGGTGGTGTGAGTCACCAGATGCTTAGTGGCAGAAAGAATTGCAGCCTGAAGGGAAAAATAATAATAGTCTGCCCAGAGTACTGCATCTCATTTGGTGTATTATACCCATTGCCTTTTTTGTCTTGTTTTTCAAAATATGAATTTAGTGCTGGTAAAAGGTACTGGCTTGGAGTTTTGAAACTTTTCCTCTGTCCTTGAACAGACACAGCACAGGCAGCAGCAATTTGTGCCTGTGAGCAGAAACTTCCATTTTCTGTAGTTCTAATGGGCAAAATAGACTGGTGTGATGATGAGGACCATATTAGTAGGTGATTAAAAAAAGTCCTCAGTTAACCCATAGTTTCTTTAAGAGGAAAATAACACTTTAAGGAGACTGGGCATATCTCCATTTTGGACCTTCTGTTTGTTTTTTAGGCAGCCTTAAGTGGGAATGTAAGTGCAACCTCCAATGGTTTCTGATATACACAGATCTTCCCCTAGAATTCACTAAGTATCTAATTTTCTATGGAAAAATATTTGAAAGGAAGAAAGCAAGCATTAATTTGGAAGTGAAGAAGTGGAGGTGACTGTGATTTCATTTATGGGGATCAAAAAAAAATTGATTTAGGGTCCATCCCATGGAGGTATGTTTTCTGTCAATTGAGTAAGTTGCAAAATTTTGGCCAAATACAGATAAAACAAATTATTTTGGCAAAGTAATAAGCTTTAATTATCATACACTAAAATTGACACAACAGTCTCAAATAGTATGATTTTTATCTGGATGGGAAATGTTCAGCATAACTACATAGTAGCAAGTTCAGCATCTTGAATATAGATGAAGTTACATCTAGAGTTTTGTTTACTGACAGCTATTACCTATGAATATATTTCTTATTCACATCCTGTGGAAAACTGAGAGGATATCTCCACAGCCATTTTAACTTTTCCATTGTTTCTACTCCAGACCTTGTGAACTCTTATTCTACCCAGTGTTCACGGATAGTTCTTTTTTCCTGGAGACTTCTTGTGTTTGCAGCGTGAAAAAAAGGGATAGTATCAGCTTTTTTAGCACAGGCTCACCTGACTGCACAGTAATAGGAAAGCCTCGGCTGCTGGGAAGCCTCATCTACCAAAACTAACACTGGTGAAGCCCATCACTGACTTTGTAGATTCAGTGATATTAACGTTATTGAAGCTATGCATTTTTTGATGTTTTTGTGCTCTGTAATCACAAAATGTACTGATTTCGTATTTTACAACAATTCTTGACTCAATGCTTCATGAGTAATTTTTATAAGCACACTCGAATAAGCATTTAATGGAGGGCAAATGTTCACTGGATAGCTTTATTTTTTTTTTCCCTTCTGGAAAATGCCTATGTCTGGAAGACACACAGAAACTTCTAACACTGAGAAGTGTAATAGTAACAATACCTCCAGTTTTTAAAACCTGGTCTTAAATTTGTTTGAGGAAAAATGCTGCAATGCTGGGAAAGCATGTAACCTCTAATAGCTAGAACTTGTAAAATTTAAACTGAACAGTTTGGGACAAAACACAGTACTTATTTTACTTTGTATTTTACTTCATATTTTAACAATAATATCATGGTGACTCATCAGCTACACAGGAAAAAAAAAACAGTGAACAAAACCAATCTGTGGAAACTTTCCTTTTATATTTATAGTTCAGACTATAGCCCTTCTTTCTGTGAAAGCATTAAGAGAATCTCATTCTTCTACTCATTATCATTACATAAATTTTGCAGAAAATTACTGTCTTGACATCTCTATGCCTTTCCAAATTTCTTGAAACATGCAACCAGTTCAAAATTGTTAGAAAAAGATAAATTTATTGCTAAATTATCATGATCATGCAAGACCATATGGGTTGGTCTATAAACTATATGATGTTTAAGGTCCCTTCCAACCCAAACTGTTCTATGATATGTATGATTTATTTCTCTGTGAAAGCAATTACAAATATTTCAATGAGGAAAACAAACTAAATTTCGTGCTTATTATGTGACTGATTCTTTTGTGTATCCTTCTGCAAAAAAAATGTTAGAAGAGTTTAGATTTTCTTAAAATGCAATTCAAGATGTTAAAATGCACTTTTGCAAAGCGGGATTTTTTCCTTACATGTAAGTAACACCTCAGAAAGGAACTTTTTTTTCTTTCAAGGCAAGTTGTAGTACAGCATGAGGCATGGAACAAGCTTGTTCCTCACCACAAGTATTTCCACTGTTTCTCTGAGAGGGAACTCCTAAGAGCAGCAGATACAGCTGCCTAAAGGAGACAAGTAGATAACCCCATATATTTGTGCAAGGTCCTAACACCTCACAAAACTGTGCTTAGCATAAACACTTAAAACACTTCTAAGAATTTATACTATTCTAACATCTCCTGCAACATGCCTATATGCTAGCGTATTTTAAAAATGTTTTTTTAATTCTTAAAACAGCAAATCCAGGCAAGATTGTAACCCAACCCCAAAAATCCAACCTGTACTGAATCAGCCTGAATCAGTGTACACTGGGTGGACCAGAGTTGCTTAAAGTTAAATTTAGACTGCATCAAAACTGGGTTCCAAATCTTGTTCAAAAGTGCTCAAGTATAGTCCAAAAATATGGCCTTGGAACTTGCTTAAACTCACAAGACTTGGAAGCATAAGTAATTACTCTTATTGAAGTTACTGTGACTTTTAAATATGTTACTTTTACAAGAAAAGATACTAACTTCTGTGTACCTACTTGCTGCTGCTCAGTACTAGTGAATCTGGATGACTGTCAAAAAGCTAGAAAGTTACTAGAAGTCTAAGAAGGAAAGAACATCCTGAAACTACAGCTGAGTTTTTCAGGTTAATAGCTGCCTAAATGGAAAATGCTCATCAGTTCTTTTTGGTAAGCTCTATGTAAGACTTGTGACTGTGAGACTACTTAGTCTGGGTGATGAAACTAATTTTCTTCATGGACTCTTTTTTGCTTTTTACCATTTAAGTTTGCTCTTTTTTCATGGTAGCATTTTGTTAGCAGCAAAAATGAGCATTTTATGTCTTTGATTTGGTAATTAAAAGACATTTAATTATTGTTTGGGCTATTTTTTTTTTAAGTCTTAACTTTTTCCTATTTAACCTCAAAGAGCTAGTCAGAAGAGCATTTTCACTGTGTCTGGCTCTTTTGTTATTAGTAAAGTAGTATCTTTGTCTTCTTGGAGTATATTATGGATTTCAGTGTGATGCAGAAACACTGAACAAGGTTAGAAGGGAAGGTCACAGAATTGCCATCTATGGCAATCTCTTAAGTCAGTCACGACTATACCCATTGGCGCCTTTTAAATTTGCAGGTCTTTGCTTTAATGAAATAGGCATCTCATCCCAAGATTGTCTTGCATTTTGAATTATTTTGTGCCAGAGAAGTTTCTGTCTCTTTTCTGGATGAATGCATAGTTAGGACAATTCATTAATAAATAATATATTTAGCCATATTCTATGCCAAAAATAATTAAAATAACTCTACTTAGAACATGGATCCAACTACTAGATTTAGTTTCTTGCATTATTTAATAATTCTGACTCATACGTCCTTCTTTTAAATTTTTGAATACAGTCATTAGAGGTCTAACTCTCTTGTCTGCCCACAATAACATTTAGTAAGTAAGTTTCCTAAAATTTGAAGAATCAATTAAAGCGGTAAACAATTCCAGATATGGTAAGAATTAATCAAATAAATATGTAATTATATAAATATATATAAATAAAAAAGAAAGAACTTTTATATTGAAATCTTGACTTTTTTGAAAATGTGGTAAGGAACTTGTGGTTGGAAGAATTATTTTAAAGTATTTTCAAATCGACTCTCATGAAGGAAAAACTATATTTGACAGTTTTTCTTCTAGAGTTACTGTGTAGAACTTGGTCAGGGTCCTGGGTAGTTCTTTATTTCTCCTGAGAATCACCTAACTTTTACTGCATTGTCTGGTTGTGGAGGGTAGCATGGGGACTTGTGCCCCAGGCAGAGGGCAGGATCTGCAGTCATAATAAATTTCAGAGGGAATCCTATGAAAATGCTAATTAAATAATGGAAAGCAGGTAGCAGCTTTAAAAGTCTGGGTCCATTTTTTCAATCAGCTATTTTACTTTTAGAATTTAGGGAGCAGCCCATCTGTGAACAGCAAAATCGACCTTGTACTTTGCAAGCCTTCAGCTGGTGGGTATATGTAGATGCCAAGGTGGAATTTTCCTGAGTGAAGCAAAATTATTTAAGGTCACCAAAGTTTTATTGCATCTCCTGGTTTGTCAGCAAAGGGAAAAAAGATAGTCAGGGAAAGAGGAACATAAGGTCAAGTGAGCCCTATTAAAAAGTATCTAGTGCAGTATGATGGCCAAGTACAGTCCTTACAAGTAAGAGGTAGAAGAGAGTTGTAGGACCTTAAATCAAGACTCAGCCTCTGCCTGCCTCTGTCGAGATCTGTATAAATCTGGCAGCACTTTTGGCCTTAGTGATAGTGAAAATATGTCTGCGGACCCTCCAAAACTGATCTTATTTTTGGGAGGCTCATATAATACCACCTATCCAAAACCAGGCACAGGCAGCACAGACAGGTGATATTTCTCTCAGAGATAGATAGTACAGTTGCTTCTCCTTTCACGTCAAAGGTTCTCTGACGGCTTAACCTGTTGTCAGTGAATTAAGTGTTAAGAGACTGAAACTGTCCCAGCTGTGACATAAGTCAGTCACAGTAAAGTTTTTGAGAGTTTTTGAAGAGTTCTTGATTTGCCATTCAACTACTACAGGAACTGCATCTTGGACTTTGATAAGCTTACAAGACTATCTGTCAGGTTTGTCAGTATTCTCAAACACACTTTTTTGACAGAAAATGTTACTCTTTCCTTCTTTTCTGTTTGATTGCCCTTAAAAAGGTTAGATGCAGTGATGATATTGCTCAGTCATGCAGCTCATCCTATAAGTTTTGAGTAATACCATCTTGGTTAAATATATGTCCAGACATTCCAACTGTATGCCCTTTGGTGACATCATTTTGTTCTTGGTGATCTGAGTTTGTCTTCAGCATTCATTTATTCCCATTTTTTGCTCTCCCTTTTTGTTATCAAATGTATTTCTCTATAGTTTAATCAATGGTCCCAGACTGTTCAGAGATGATCCAAACTTTGTAATGCTCTCTTACCAAGGAATGTGAGTTTCTCTTCTATAAAACTATTTATCTACTCAGTAATTTTTCTTTGTATGGAATATCACATCTATGTTTTGAAACAATTCATCTTTCCTAGTTTATAAGTTATATGTTATTTCAGAGATCTGTCACTTAGAGCAGCAGTGGTAATAACTGTCTGCACATTTACCTTAATTGTACAAATGTAGTAAATTTCAAAAGACTCCACAAAGGAGTTTGTTTCAGTATAACTGAAATAATGTTTTTTTAAAAGGTGTTAAGTGTTACAATCAATGTCAGTGTTTCCAAATGTGTAAAATTATACAATGAGATTCAATTAATTATTTCTCCTAAGAGGGCTACCTTCCTCTATTCCCTTCAAGAGTTTAGTATGATGTAATTCTGTACCATGTCAAATTATATTTCTAGTCTAGGCCAACAAAGACTGTGTAAGAACACTTTTTCTCTAGTCAAAAAATGAGATCTTGACCAATTAATTCTTGATTGATATTTATTTTTTTTTTGGTGTTGGCATTTTCTATGCAGCAGAAAATCTCCAGTTTTCAATCAAATATACTTGCGTGCTTTAAGAAGAATTGATATTTCTTTTAGAACAAAGGAAATTAACTTTACTTAAAAGATTTGTAGCTGTCAGTGGAAATCAGTCTCTAGCTGAAGAAGTTAAGGAAAATAAATTAACATTAGTAAATTAACTTAAATTTAAGAAATCTGTACTTGGATGTTGTCTGATTGCAATTCTTATTTCCTACTAGCTAACTGAACGCTTTATGTAATTTCCACTAACACAGGAGTCTCAGCTCATATTGTTTGGCCCTTAGCTGGATTTCTTCTAATTTCTTTTCAATGTTAGTCAGAAACCCTGTTGACATTTTAAGAGATTTGCAATCTGTAGCAGTCATATTATACAGAACAAGAGGAAGAGTCTGTGCTTGGTCTTCTGTTTAACAGGAAGGCTGTCTTCAACAGAAGTGCTCCACTGCTATTGCTTTTGCAACATATCATTACAATCAGTATCATTTGTTCCATGCTTTTTCAGCATTTGTGAAGCAGCAGCTGGTTACTGCTTTCTTCATCATCAAAGTGCTTTCAAGGACATTGGACTCGAAACTTCTAGGAGAATTTTATTAATTTGCAAACACAGGAATGTGAGTATTTGAATGTTGGTTTCGAATGTAGGTCAAGTAAGATGTTAAAAAATATTGGGGAAGGCTCATCCACCATGGGAATGTGTGTGTTGGCCAAATATGAAAAGTCCCCTTGAAAGCAATGGAATATTCTTCTTATAATTTTGATGGCTCTCCATTATTATGATATTTTTAATTTTCTTCTTTATAATTTCATTTTATTTTACTAGGGATACCAGAAATATAATTAGTTCCTTTGAATCTTCATGACGACATAAAATGTCTACATTTCATACACTTCACTCCTGGGATTTCCACAGGTCTAATGCAAATAAATCTTATTCCAAGAGATGTCCTGGCACATTCCAGCAACCTGTAATTCTTCTGCCACATTGAACACCTACAAATTGCACTTAATTAGTAGCCACCAGTCTACATTTAACTTAGATGAAGTTTGGCAATAAAACCAATAAGATTTGGATGTTTTCATTCAGAAGGCATCAGACTATTGGTGTGTCCTTTGCTTATTTGTTCTTTCATGGAAGTGGGATTCCATTTTTATGGCAAAGCTATCAAGATATATATAATTTCTGTCTTAGCTAATCAGCAATTTTTAATAATAATTCAGCATAAACTTCTGGAAGTTCAGATACAGAATGGTCAACACTTAAATGCTTTAAAGAGGTAAGAAATGGCAGAACAAGCCCTGTGGGACAGAAGAATGTTAGTTAATCTCAGTACTCTGTCATATTCTTCACTTAATTATAGCCAACCCATTGTAGATGGTGTTAACAAGAGCTAAAGTTGGATACCATCAGGTATACAGCTAAAGTGCTTTGAACATACCTTAAGATGATATGTGTGTGCTACTTGTTAGACCTTGTTAAAAATTCAAATTAATTCTTGCTTTCAAAGTTTTTTTAGAATGGGTGAGACTGATCATTTTGGAAAGAGTCACAGCAACAGTTTGGATTTGTCCACCTACAAACTTATTGCTAAAGTATCCACAATGCCATTGCACTTCCTTTGGTAAAAATCAATTCAAGTAATTAATTAGCTACTATTATTTTCCCCAGAGAACCTCATTTATTTTATTCTGTTGTTACAAAATCATAGAATCACTGAGATGGGAAGGGAACATCCTCCCTGCTCAAAGCAGGGTCAACTGCAGAACATGGTTCATATCCTTGTGTGTGTGGGTTTGAATATTTCCAGAGGTGAAAACGTCACAGTTTCTCTGGGCAACCCATTTTGGTGTCCTACTCGGTTGAATTAAAAAAGCTTTTTGTTACATGTAAGTGAAATTTCTGTTGTTTATGGTCTATTTCTTCCTTAACTTTCACTGGTTACTATTGGAAATACTCTGGCTCTGTCTTCTATAGTGCCTTGTATCTGATTTTTATACATATTCCTAAAATCTCCCCTGAACTTTTCTTCTCATGCCTAAATGGTCCTAGGTCTCACTCCCTCTCCTCCTGTGTCAAAAACTGGAAATTACTTGGGTGAGGAAACAATATTTTCTATCTTCTTAATACAATTCTAAAGTTCGTCTCAACTCCTTTATTGATGTATTTTTGTTATTCCTAATGGCTTTATTATAGGTATGCTGAGCCTAACAACATCGCATCTTTCCCCTTCCCCACCTATCAAACTATCTCCTATTACCCCTGCATAGCTCTTTAGTGTGTAAAGTGAAAGGATGTGTACAATCATAAAATATTTCTCATTACAGTTTGAAAAATTAAATTACAATACGTGTCTGCAGCTGTATTACACTTAAGGTGCAATGATCGAAACTAATACTGTGGAATACTAAAGTGCATTTGTTTAAAAGCTATTTTGATTTCTGCCACTAGGAGGTATGTGTCCTTTCACATAATCAGCACTAGAAAAATCTTGTCTTGGTTCACCCAGTCCATACAATCATTGCCCCTTGGTTTGACAGTTTGTTCTTCACTCCCTCAAAATGGCCTTAAAGCATTTCATCCCTCTGCCTTTTCCTGATTTTCTGCATTGCTTTAGAAAATAATAATAATAATCTCCAATCTAACCTTTCTAAACTGCAAAACCGCTTACAGAAGCTATCTATATTTTCCCCTAACTTCTCTTTTCAGTAACACCTGTCATATTCCTTATTCAAAATTTCTTTCTCCTGAATCAATTTGTAACTTCTAAGGATAAATATTCTCCACTTCCAAGTTTACATTAGTATCTAATCTCCTCTGTGCACTATCCTTCAACAGATAAAGTTCAGTGACAGACAAGAAATGGGTTTTCAAGAGAAATAGGTCAGGCTTGTATATGGGAAAAAGTACTAAATGTTAAGGTTTTTTTACTCTAATTCAGATTCTTACTTGAAGACATCTCACTCTGGTCAAGAATCTTAGAATCTCATTCTGCAGAAACATGTAAAAAGCTTTCAGTCTCTCTTGCAAATCTTTGCACCCACAGATGAAAAAAGTAGTCAATAGTAGAACACTTTTTATTTTTTTTCCATTTGTGTATGCCTTAAAAGAATCATTATTTGTTACAAATTGCAGGATATAAAAACGAGCAACTAAATACATTTCTCTGAAAGAAATTAAGGTAATGATCAAGTACTCAGGGTTAGGGATACCCCATCTCACTTTTTCTTCACATTGATGCTAAAATGAAGATACATGAACTCCATTTAGATGTTTAGAAGAAATTCTTCACTGTGAGGGTGGTCTAGTGGAAGGTGTCCCGGCCCATTGCAGAAGGGTTGGAACTAGATCATCTTTAAGGTCCTTTCCAACCTAAGCCATTCTGTGGTTATGGAAATGGAGGGGTTTTTTCTATCTTACTGGTTTGTCTCATGTACTGTTCTTCATAATAGCTTTTAGGTAATATTTTCATTTATCAAATACAGCTTCATTTGGAAACCCACTGAAGATAATGGTTAAAATCCTAAAATCCTTTTCTCTCCCTCTCCTTTTTCCCATTTCCTATGTGTTTATGAGCTTTGTTATTGTGGGGAATGTTATATTATCCATATAGCATTTTTCAGTAACTGCACAATCAGTCATATCAAGCTGAAGTCTATGATTTATAATCAATAAATTTCTTGACTATAGTGGAAGTTTTGTTCAATTGAAGACCTGCAGCATTTGGTCTGTAGTTTTTCCTGTGCTAGAAGAACTTGATCATGTTTTCATGAAATAAACCTAGTATTCTTTTCTATTGGCTTTTCCTTTCCAGGATCTCGTTTCTTCTAAGACATCTGGCATGCAAAATTGGCTGTCAGGAATGTTGCCTGGTGCATGAGCCTTGGAATGTTAGCACTCTAAAGCTCAGTGCCATATTATGAGTGTATTTTTCATAATGTTGGGACGGGTAAGTTTCCAGTTTATTCTTGTGCACAGACTCAGGATTTTTCTTTTAACAGTGCCTTCACCAGTTGTTATATGTAGGAACTAAACCTGTAGCTGGTAATGTACAGAGAGCCACTATGTGTGCAATTGACCAGTCTCTAAACAAGGAATCAAAGCTGAAAGGCTTGATTTCTTCTGTGCATAGAATGCCATGAATATATTCACAGTGATGGTAGATGATTTTTCCCCAACTTGTGTTTTTACTTATCTGTGGCAAGGTTGATAGACTGTAAAAATATTTGCTTTTTATAGTATTCTCTATGTCGTTCTAGTAAAATAAATAAAACCAAACAGCAGTCAACCTGAAATCATTCTTTGGTTCCACTCATTTGAGAGGTATCCATTGATCATACTGTATTTTGGATGGGGCTTTCAGACAGGCTTATAGCTGAAATATTTTTAGTTTTCTAATATAAGGAATATGTAATTGAAGTATTCTGAGCTGCTGTCTTCTACTGCACGTAGCATATATGAGTGATATTATTCCACCAACCAGACTTGCATCATATTTGAGCTGTCATACATTCAGCTATACTACAGTCAGAGGGCTGCAGCTTCTCACAAAACCCTCTGAAGGTTCTGTGTCTGCCATATTAGATAGCCAGGCCAAATTCACTGAAGCTCACTGAACTCAATACACTGAGGCTAAAATTGCTGCAACAAGTCAGAAAAGTAAAGCTGTGGAACAAACAGGTGGTGTGAGATGGAGGACACCAATAAGAAGGCAGGGCTGAAAGCAAGCAAGCAAAAAAGGGCTTATTAATATCAAGGAGAAGCTCCCTCAGAGACAGCCTGGTCAGTCATCCCTGGTATATTTTCCCTCTGCATCAGTTTCTCAGGCTCTTTTCTCCTTGGTATCACTGCTTCTCTTTCTTGCTCATAGCAGGCTGATGCTTTCTCATTTGTAGGATCCCACCCTATTGGCATATTTGACTTTCCTTTCCAGTGGGGTTTTCCTTAATTCTACATTATGCAAAAATTTCCACTTTTGACTGCGTTACATCTGTGGAATTCCAAGGGGAGAAATCAGTTGTTTTTTTTTTTTCCTAATCAACAACAAATATGTCAGGGAAGTATATTCTACTAACTGTAAATATCTTCACACTGCCACTGTAAATTGTGTTTAAATTTCTAGTATTTCCATTACTATGGAGGTAGGGAACTTGATTTCTGGGTTATTGAAAGATAGAAAGTCACCAAATTATGCATTTTTTTAAAAAGTCTTATTTTAGAGAGCCGAACATTTTGCATGCCGAGCATAGCCCTGAATCTCTGCTGAGAATTTGCTCCAGAGACAGAACCTAAAATAATATAGCCATAGAAAGGATACTGCGTGAATCTGAAATCTGTCTGCTTTGTATTTCAGCTACTGATTTTGTGCAAAGAAAATAGTTTCTTGTTTGTCAGATGTAAAATAAGGATTGCTAAATTACAAATGCCTACAGTTTAGAGGAATATTTTTTAAAAATTTGAAGGTGGGTTATTTATAATTTCCAGTAAATTACATAGGTTTCAGAATGTTGTGTGCATAATGGATCTCAAAATTTACAGTAAAAGCAGATTTGAACATCTTCTATGCAGAATTAAAAAGAAGGTGCAGAATATGGATTTTGAACTCAAGTAAGCATATCTGTAAAATTCTGCTAAATGTTTAATATTTCTTCTGTGCTGTATAACGCATTAATATCACTTTCCTGTCAGCCAATGCAGTTAATGGAATGCAACAATCTTTTAATGTGTTTTATTTGCTCTGCCCTCTCTTTTTAAGACTAAAAATACCCCAAGCTTTTCATGTTTTCTGGTATGTCATCTTTCCTAGACCAGTGGTCATTTTTGCATCCCTTTGGTACTTCCCATTCAATACCATCTATGCACTTCAATGCAAAAACTGAGTACAGCATTCCACTGGAAGACTTAAGGCTTCTGAAATTGCTGTATTTTCTTTCCGTCTTCTGCTCCTTCTCCTCCCTCTGGTTTCAAAGATGCATTTTACTATGAATTAGCTCCATTGGAAATGAAATAAATAGTTAAGGAAATTGAGTTAAAGATGAAGATTATTTCTTCTTGTATAATTAGGTCTAATTAGGTGTGCAAAATATAAAAGTCTTTTTTTTTTCTTCACTGTGATCTTTTAATATTAGGATGTGAGAAATTCAGCACACAGGGGTTATATTTTTGAATCTATAGCATGTTACAAGAGTGAAAGGTGTTCTAAGTTGCTATATAAACAGGCTTACCAAAATTTCTCAGGGTTTTATTTTGTGTTAATAGAGAGGTGAAGCATTAATATTTAAAAAACTCATCCTATATATGGCAGGATGAAGTTGACACTTTCAGAGGGCATTTTTCTCCACTGCTTAAGAGTAAGGCCTGAAAACTAACATTTTCAATAGTTACAAGTAGTTGTGATGAATGAGTGCGAATCCACAGTGGAGAAAGATAGAAATTTCTTGGAAGTTCCTCTTACTTTTTTTGTTTAGTGAACCAAGCAGATGCTAAGCTAAAGCTGGAAGTCAAGTTAGCAGAAGTGACATGTAATGAAGAAATCAGAAATCACTTGTTCAGTTTAATGATATCCAAAATTCTACAGAGAGATAGGTGTTTGTTTATATGGATGACCAAACTTAGTACTTTAACCCTAAAGCTGTAACTGGGTCAGCTGGCACTCTTTTTCTAGTTTCTGCTGTGGATTAACTCCTCTGTATGCCCTAGAACAACAAAATGAGAATGTTGAAACAAATGTTTTCACCTCAAAATGCCACTTTGCCAATACATAAACTAAACACTTAATCTTTTATGTCAAAACATTTTTATCAAGGACAAGTTTAAATTCTTGAAATAGTATACTTTCCAAATACAAGTGAGAGATAGCCATGTGAAAACTTGGATTTATGATGTCTTATTTATGATTTAGATAACCTTCAGATCTTGAATTAAAGTGAGATGAATGGCTTTAAAGTGAAATAGGGTAGGTTTAGACTAGACATTAGGAAGAAATTCTTTCCTGTGAGGGTGGTGAGGCACAGGAACAGGCTGCTCACAGAAGCTGTGAATATGCCCTTTAAGTGTCCAAGGCCAGGCTGGATAGCACTTTGAGCAACTTGGTCTGGTGGAAGGTGTCCCTGCTTACAGCAAAAAAGTTGATACTAGATCATCTTTAAGATCCTTTCCAACTCAAACCATTTTATGATTTTATGAATCTTTCTTTTCAATCAATGAGATGCTTCCATGCTTTTACTGCTTTTTTCTTAACACAGTATATAAACAGAGATATAATTACAAAGCCTTTAAAATAAGAAAAATCTTAGTCCTCTTCTGAGCAAAGAGCATGGCAAATAATTGGTATGTGAATTTCGTGTATTGACTTTTCCATATTGAAACACTGCCCAAATCTCTTTTGATTAAGCATAAAAAACTCTGTGAATACTATTAGTAGTATTAATGAATACTCAAATTTTCATTGTCTCCTTTTGGTTTTGATAAGCCAGTTCTAAATCGCATCTTAGTCTTTCCTCTTATATGAATACAGTTTTATTCTCTAGAGACTGAAGAAATTGTATTCACAGTGAGATTTGTTTAAGTATTCCCTTTTCCAATTGAAGTTGAAAACTTTAATCACCTAGTGAATTAGAGCATACTGTTATGTCCCTCATAAATATTACAAGACTCTTAAATCTTACTGGCCAGACGGTTAGAAGAGGGGTCTCAGTTAGCAGTGATTCGAAATGTATGGAGTGTTTATCTTCTTTAACTAGCTCATTTTTCTTTCTTGTCTGTTTTGAAGTTTGTGCCCTTTTGACAGAGAATAATGCCTGTCGTGCAGCCCTACTGACAAAGCAAGGGTTGAAAAATATGTAGCCATTGCTGATTTCTTCTAATTCAGTATCACACAATTTAAGTTCTTGTTTTGATTCCAAAGATTTCTCAAGAGATTTCTAGGGGGAGAGACAAAATCTCCTCACTGTCTCTTTTGGCAGTGGAATTTCTATCTATGTTTTTTTGAGGAGACCAATGAGACCATGTTTTGATGGAAGAATACGGTTCAGATTGTAATCGAAACTGGTCCATGGTAAGTGTTTACAATGTGTGTATCTGTTTTGGTTTACAGGCCTGTTCAGAAGTCCATGAGGTCCAGTCTGAGGACTGCACTATACAGTGTTTTCAGTAAGATTTCTAGGCTGATGTCCACCTTGCTGTCTTTTGCCTCCTCAGTCTGCAGTCTGGTAGATTCTGAAGTCTGAGAATTAAATTTTGGGATGCTCTGCTACAAGTAGGATAAATATATTCCTTATATATATATATATATATTTATATACACCTCTTATATTTATATAACACTGTGTTCAAATGAATGTAATAGCTTAATTTTTCTTCAAAGATACTCTGGAAAATCTGTGTTGACTTTACTTATGTATTTTAGCGCATAGCTCAATTTTTTCGACAAATACAAAATTTGAAACAGTGATTAGAAATTATTAAAAGGCAAATAGAAAGACACAGGCAAGAAATTTAAATGTATGAAGCAACATTGTCTCATGACATAAAGAGATGTAATCTCTTTGTAACTGGATAAGAAGATCACAAAAATTTCAAGGGCCTTAGAGCAGGTCCTCTTGGCTTCAGTACCTTTCTCATCATGTCTATCTTACACTTGATGCTCTGTTTCCCAAATCTAGACTATTAGAATGGCTGTAGCAAAATACTTGATTTTAACAGCAAATATAAAACCAGAGTTGGAATTCTTGAGTGCTGCTCTTGATTTCGTTATGGTTAGCTGTATGTTTTTTCACAAGTTAGCTAGAATTTGGTCTTTCCCTTTTGTCTGATGCAAAATGAAGATAATTCTGCTTCATTTTCTTCTGAAAAACACTGTGAGATATTCCAGAAGTAGAAAAATTTATTCATTCATGATCTCAAAACATAATTATCTATACTAGTACCTGTCAGCTTTTTTATTATGTTCAAATCATACAGCACAGCACCTTGGTAGTGTGTTCAGGTTTTAGTAACCTGCGGTACCACATGACACATTTCTAAACTGAGAGTTTTAGAGGGGCCTTCATCCTCAAGAGTTGTATATTTACTGTTATATTTCAGCTTTTGCACTTTTACTTCTGGTCTTTCGGTTTCCTGAAATTTTTTAGATTAAAATTTGGCAGACTAATTTTCCTGAGTAGTACCTGAACACTCTGAAATTGGGCAAGTAATAGACATTTCTGTGTAAGAGGGCAGGCTGCGTAGGAAATAATCCACTGTATTATTATAATTTATTGAGAACTGGTTTTAGCCAAATATTGAACAAAATTTTTTAGAATGGAAGAGACATTCCAAATAAAAATTACCTTTCTTTGTTCCATTGTTTACATTGCTAAATTGATAACCCCTTTAAAATTGTGTATTGCACAAAGTCAGCTTTTTATGCAGCTGGAAAATCTCTCATCTGCACAAGCATGCACTGCATACATGCTTCTAGTGATTCTCAGTGTTTCTGGGGCTTGAGAGAGTTTAAGAAATGAATGTAACAGATCAGGAAGAAATCACAAGGCACTGTGGTGTCATTGTTTAAATCCTGATTTTTTTTAATCAAGGTGCCAGGGAAAATTTACCTGTATCTGGCACTAGTGTGCTGAGTGATATTGGGAAGTTATTCTGTCCAATCCATAACAAAACGAAAACATTGCCATTAATTTCCCACATTCAGGGATGTGAGACGCATAATGAAGGAGACTTTGTAATAGTCTTTGGAAATTTTCAGCTTTAAGCAAATAAATCACTGTGTTTATTTGCTGCCAGGAATCTTGAAGAAATAGTAAGCACTGCAAAGAGCAAGACAAAGGTTCTTCCTTTTGGGCTAGAGTTACTCTCACAGAAGGCAGACAGCATGGCAAATGCTTTCTGAGATATACTCTGGATCTATAATTACTAGAACATGAGGGATGGGGAAAGAATGTTTAGCACTGGTATTTCTTGAGCAAAAGAACGTGTTCACTCAGAACACAACAGTTGAAAAATAAGCAGAGAGAAAAAGAAAGTGGTTATGGTATTGATGAATGTTCAAGATAAGGCCAGCAAGGATAGGTTTAGAACACGGTATGTAATAAATGACATTTCCTGAAGCACTAGTTTGTCAAGATACTAGAAAATTGCTTTTAGATGAAAATCGCTTTTAGATGAAAATCCAAACTCACATTTACAGTGTATTCTTATCTTGCATCTACAGCTTCCTCACAAGGAGAAGCGGAGGAGCAGGCACTGATCTGTTCTCTCTGCTGATCAGTGACAAAACCTGAGGGAATGGCATGAAGTTGACTGGGGAGGTCTAGGTTGGATATCAGGAAAAGGTTTTTTACCCAGAGGGTGGTTGGGCACTGGAACAGGCTCCCCAGGGCAGTGGTCACAGCACCAGGTCTGCCAGAGTTCAAGAAACATTTGGACAATGCTCTCAGGCACAGGGTGTGATTCTTGGGGCTGTCCCGTGGAGGGATGGGAGTTGGACATTGATGACCCTTGTGTGTCACTTCCAACTCAGAATATTGTGCATTTCATTAGCTTAATGCAGTTAGATAGATACTTTCTAGGAAGTTAACTATAACAAATGATGGTGGCAGCTCCTAATTAACAGTGTTATCTGAAAAGTAAAAATCCTGCTGCATAAAGAAAACCAAAAGGTGTAAGGATATTAAAAATCTGTGTGTTACTAGGAGTCAATGAATAACTTCACTCTATGAGAGTCCTCCTTCAAAAATCAAAGAAAGCATATGTGGATTTGAGTTTTGTGTTTGCTATTTTTTTTTCTTTTTACATTGGACAAGGGAATTAAAAAAAGTAGAGGAATGGAGAAAAGAAGAGAGCATATATGACAAAAATAACTAGGAGAATGAAATTAAATCAAGGGATTTGTACTCTGACAGGGGAGAGAATCTGCACTGTATGAAGTATAGGAAGTCTAAAGTTTATAATTTGTTATTTATCTGAGAGGCATATGGTAAGTTAAAATTCTAAAATAAAAGAAGGTTTAAATGTGCTGCTTATTACATTCTGTGGAAGGATGTCAGTGAAGAAAATGAAAAGAATAGAGAGAAATTAAAAAAGAAGAAAACTATTGCATAGCTTTCTGATGAAGCACCAAAAGGTATATCATGACATAATAAAGAAAAAATATAATAGTATATTTATGTTAATAGAATTAAATTACATGGGAAAATACTTCTCAACTTAGAATTTTTATAATTATAACAATATCACTTTTATTATTGAGAAACATTTTAAATGGGCCTACTCATGATATTTATTTATGTACTGATTCAAATACCTTACTGAGTCTTGTCCAAAGACTTGGATGGCATTACTGTCCTGGTAATTCTGTTACTGCACTGGTGCATAGAACAGATAAATTTAAAGAAGCAGTCTGTTTCCTTGTTAAAATGAGATGGAAATGTAGAAAGACTAAAAGAAAAATCACACAAACTAGAGATTTTCTTTATTTTGTGTCCTGGAAAGTTCCAATCTGTCTCAGAACAAGGCGTTTAGGAAGAGGTTTGACCTTATTCTCAAAATTACAACAGTATTCAGAGCCAGACTTGCTGGCCACGGGCATTCTACACGATACGAAAATACAGGCTGTAAGCTGATATAAGGGAAAACCCTGGGTAACCTAGGCAGTGGTTACCTGGAAGGGCAGTAGAAGTGTCCTCATTCGAATGTGAGATCTAAGTTTGCAAGATGCTGGTGGAATTCCTTGACTTGGAGAGTGATAGGGTTAGCATGCTGCAAGTTCAAGTATTAAGTTATCTTGATTTTAAGATTAGAGACAGTATAGACAGTGTGACAGGAAGAGCGAAAAGTGAAATTAAGGGTAGGAAGACGTTTTAATATTAACTGGTGCAATTGTTCTGGCTGGCATAGCAGAGAATATGTGGTATTTGAAGGAATATTGAAAGATGGGTAAAAAATTATAAATGCTGTTTAAACAGAAGAAGAACAGCAGGAAATGTGTTTGAGAGTAAGTTATATTTGCAGAAAAGGCTACTTGAAATGTTTTGCCTCAAGTCAATTGCTTCTTTATTGATTACTAAAACAGCAACTTAATGTGCTTAAAACAGTACAGGATTGTGTCCAGCATGTTAAATTACCAAGGAATTTACTGACTGATTTGGCTCTAGGAGTTCTGTGTAAAAAAATATTTGAAGCTGGGAAGTACCAACAATGATAACAATATCCAGATGAAGATCTGCAGGAAAGGCAATAATATGAAGTATTTTTGAAAAGGAAGGATTTGAAGAATGTGAAATGAAAAAAACTTCTGCCCTGCACAGTATGAATGCCGATTGTGGTAGGGATTCTCCAGATAGGTAATTTTAATAAAATCCATATGAATCCAGACACAGGTAACAGACTGATTCTCTGCAATGCAAACTGGAATACAAATGATGGATGTAGCAGAGACATAAATTATCTGAAAGAATGAAGGAAAATTATATCTGAAATACCAATGCCTAGACCAAAACTGAACAAAAATTTGATGTCTTCTCTGTGGTCTGTTAATGGTGGAAATAACTGATTTTCCCTGCTCCATCTGCTTTTGAACCTAAAAGATCTTCAAGTGATTTCAGTTGTCCAGGGTGTTGTGTGCCCAGAGCTGTACCACAAGAAGCTGAAGGCATGCTTTGTGGTAGTCCTGTGCACCCCAAAAATGCTGGTATTGTAGCTCCCCTCTTCCCTCCCTCTGCTAATTTTAAGCTAATTGCAGTATGTATAGAATCAGTGAGACATCTGGTTTGATTCCATGTTCAGCCTGATGGCATTCAAACCTTTATCTCTCACTTCTTGACAGGATGCCCATATCAGGAGGCCAACCAGCTTTCTTTGTTGAAAGGACTGGGAAGGCATTTGCTGCTTTTCCTATGGTATTGGATCGGTATGTAGCAAGAATAGGTGATATATAGAACAGAAGGAAAAAGAAAACAAAAAGACTGAAAACATTACTTCGTAGAGAGAGCACATGCTGAGAAGTGAGTCCTGGAGAGCTTGGAGTCTGATCCAAAGACAGTGCATTTTAATTGAAATGGTTGTTTTATTAAATTTTAAGTCCAAGCATTCCCCAAACAAACAAAACCAACCCAGTGGTAATCTGGAAATCCTGCTTTAATCTTTGTTTTATCTCAGTTTGACTAACACTTTTCTTCCTGTTCTGTTCAATTTCTTCTCAGTGTTTTGGTTGTCAAAATACAGAGATGACAAATGACTTCTTTGCAGAAAGCCAGCAGAAAATCTGTGTACTGCTGATGCATCCCACAACATGTGAGAATTGTTATGAATGTTAATAGCTCTGTCACCCTCTCAGTTGGTAAAACATACTTCTCAGAGGTGACTCCTTTTAGCAGAGATGAAAGATTGGCTTAAAATCAACAGTAATCTACTTTAATAAGAATGTACTAGAGATATAATAAGTAAAAATATAAGATTTTGTGCTAAAATTAAGGCAATAATGTGTGAATAAGGGTTTTTTTTAAGCAAGTGTAAAGCAGTATGAAAATACAGGACAAAACCACACACAGCTGAATGAAGTTGTCCATGTAAAAAAAAAAAGAATCAGTTCAGTTCCCCACACACCATGTAAATTCTGTACTAATAAAATAAGAACATCTTCGGTAACATAATTAACAGCTGTTGCTGATAGTCCTAATTTTTACCAAGCTTCCACAGGCTTTCTGTCCTCCAGGTAGCAATGGATTTCTGGACTGATTTTTCTCTTTAGTTGTGATCCAAAAACTGTTTAAGTTAGGGAAATAAACAAGATAATTTCCAAATAAGTCAATATCCAGGTTTGGTATGTCTGCAGCAACTCCTAGATAAAGCTTCTATAAATTAAATTCTCTTCATCTGAGGAAGTGCAAAATTGAAAAAAGAAGCTGACCACTGAATTTTTTATTTTTTCTGAACTATTACTAATTTCTTAGACATTTCCTCAACCCCTGTGGAGTGTTCTTATTTTACTTGTGGTACCATACCTTACCATACGCTCATATTTATTGACAAGTAGATATTTTTGGTGCAGGATTAAAAGCTTCTAGCAATGTATGGAACACATATGATTAAAAACTTTAAAAAATGGTGATTAAGATTAAAAATGAATAGATTTTTAATATTTTTCTTGGCCACATTGCCAAACCCACAAGTCGTGGTCTCTATTTCTCATCTCATCATGAGAAAGTAAGAATGAAAATATGTCTATTATTGTTGAGTGATTATTTTTAAACTGAAATCTCCATCAATTGCTCAAGTATTACAATAAGAGAGTGTGGATTTACACATTATTGCCTGTGGATATTTAAATGCAGAGAATTTTGTGTGAAGAATATTACTTCAGGGATTGTGTATTTAGCGTCTAGAAGGTCTACCATGCCAGCAGGATAAAAACACAAGATGTCAGAGCAAAGATAAGATGGGGAAACCAGTCCAGGAAACTGTTCAGCCCTGTAGCCAAAATCAATATCTAGGGAACAATGTTAGAACAAGGCAACATGTAATGAAACTCCTACCCTCCACAGACTTACAATTTAGGGACTTTCTGGGCCAGAGATCCTTTTTTGTCTCTTTTTGCAGTGGTAAAGCTGTTCTCAAGCCTCCCAGAACCATGAGTTCACTGGCAGAGAGGAGCACTTCCCACAACAAAAGTAGATGGAATTATGGAGCACGTCAGCTAAATGGAGCTACACAAAGCACATGGGATACCTAGGAGAGTGGCCGGGGAGGGATGCAGTGCTGTTGTGTTCTTGTTCTCTATCGTATTAGAAAGATTATGGCATGTGTGTGAGTTTAGAGGCTCAAAAAGGCAAATACTGCACCCATGTGAGAGGGCCAAGATCTGTGGAGATGTAAGTTGGCCTCACTACTTTGGAAATCATAGGAAAAATCTTCTGGTAAGTTGCTTTGAAGCACATGAAGGACAAGATGACAACTAGGAACATGGATTTACCAAGGCATCATCATGCCTGATCAATCTGATTGCCTTAATATCACCCATAAACTTTGTGTTCTTACATTCCAGTCCTTCTCCTGCTCACTTAGAAAAAAGGTTGAACAGCATGGGTGCCGGAACAGGTTGCAGCAAGATTTCACTATCAACTGGCCATTCTTACTGATTTATCTCTTCTGTTTCTTAATCAGTAGTGTGCAGGTGCGAAGAACTTGCCTCTCATTTCATGATAGTTTAGTTTTTTAAAGACCTAATTTACAAGAATTTAGGAAATCCAAGATCACCCTGATCTTCCTTGACTGCATGCTTACCCCTTCTTCCAAAGAACTCCCAACAGATTTCTGAGGCTTAATTTCACAACTGTCCTCCTTTTCTTGCAAAATGCCATATTTCTCATATAATATTTATTCGCATATCCACATGTTCTGTTCTTGGGAACAGAAGTGGTAGAGATACAAGGCATAGCAATTTGTAGTTCCTTAAATGTCCCCTGAATATTTTTAGAATAGGCTGTACACATTAGCTACCACCTTGTTCTAAAGTAGTGAAGGGCTATTGAGTGAGTGGCTGTATACCAGAGTTCATCCATGGGTGAATACAGTGGGTTCCTGGTCACTTGTTTCTATTAATTTTATCTATAGGTTCCATAATTTCATCTGCTGACACTTCATTTCATCAAGGCTCTTGAGCCACCAGTTTTCATGTCAGTTCTAATCTAGGGTGAATGAAGCCTGCTCATTCTGTTAAGGTGTGTCTTGATTTTGGTGTATTCTGAGAGTTGAAATGTGCATGTCAGGGAAGAAAAAGGAAGAATGAAAATTGCTGCAAAATCTGTATGGATGAGGAATTTTCAACGCATTTTTTATTAACCATAATCCTTTATTAGACCTCACAGAGGTGTAAACTATACATACAAATACATTAGAAAGATACCCTCTTAACAGTAATGCTTCACATTTTGGACCTGATACCAAGAGGGTTGCAAACATTTCAGTACATTCTACAAACCAAAGGGTGCATTAGCCTTTATGTATACAGAGTGACAAAGCCCTTTACTGAAATCAAAGTAGATAAAAGTGAAAATCAGTCAACTACCTCTTCCAACCTTTACCTACCATAAATGCATATAAAAGCCTTTAAAAGCATGAATACACTATTATTTATGGAGCAAAGTTTACTGTTCTGGACAGCTCATAGAGAGAGGGGAAGAGAATGGTGAAGATGTAATTACATGAACTGCAAACTATCAAAACTTCATTTTTTTTTTTATATTTGTACATATCAACTCCGTTTTTATTTGTTGGTTGTTACTAGAAAAGCTTATAAGTGCTAAATGGGGAGAATAGCGCAACAAAGACATTGTTGAGGTATTTGGGGGATTCTGCAACACAATGATGTTACATACACAGTATGAAATATTATTTGTCATCAAGTAGTGACATTGTATTATGAGCAAGCGCAAGAAAATAAAAAAGAAAGAATAAATCCAGTTAGAGCTTTAATAGAGAGTATAAATGGTTTTTAGTGAATGAACATTTAACACTTGTCACTGTTCGGTTATAATGACTTGAAATGTTAATAGTAGCATTATTCAGTAGTGAAATCAGAAATTCATGTATCGACATTCATGCTTTGCATCACGGAAACCCCAGTGTTAGTCAGGATACCAATTGAACTCCAACACTGAGGAAAGGGAGGACAGTTATTCTTATTGGAAAGGTTGTCCTCCTGAAAACCAAGTGCTGTTGATCTCTTCATTTAGCATTCTGAGTAGCTTTGCAGATAGTTTTGGAAGAGAGAAAGCTCATACATGATTTGATCACAGAATTGCAGAATATGCTGAGTTGGAGGAGACCCCCAAGGATCATTAAGTCCAACTCTGCCCTGCACAGGGCCATCCTCAAGAGTCACAACATGATTATCAGCAGCAGAGGGTGCTGCTTCTTCTATTTTACTTTGTTTCCTAAAATCCTTAGGCTTGATAAACCTGTTCAATATTCAACCCAAAGACTCCAAGGATTGAGAAACTATGAAACAGAACCATCACATTTTGATAAAAGCAAAGTGAAGTGTCAGACTACAGGTGAAGCTGTTCAGATGCTTTCACTGGAGCATTTTATGACTCATGTTTGATGAGACTTAGTTTAATCAGGCAACTATTGCCATTATACAATTATTTTTTCACCTCATACAGAATTTCTATAGAATTCTGTTGAAATAATTCCTTAGTAATGTTAATAAAGGAAAGGGCATGATTTATATCCTGTATCATGCAGTGTTGCTTGCATGTGCTTTATTATATTTGAACTTGTCTCTAAGTGGAAATAATGAAGAGTACTATAATTCTTATGTAGCATTTATACCAATTTCATTTGAAATTCTAGTCTGAAAGAAAATGAAGTGAGAATTCATCTCAGTGCACAAAATAAGGAGATTTTACCTCTTCATTGGTAACACTTGTCTGTTGGTCTTGGATCCATTGTCTTTGACCATTGTTAAAATGAGCTTTTTTTCATACCATAAACCAGGTTAATGGCAGTAAACCAGGAAGACTGGAACATTAATTTGATTGTAAAATTTACAAATTTAACTATTTCACTACAAAATATGAATCTCATTTAGTCAGTGTATGTATAGTTATGTGGTTAAACCTTTTCCTTTAACACAAGGACATGAAGCATGATCCTATTTGTCATGACAGAGTCCTTTTTGCTCTGCAGGTATTTCGTTGTTGCTTTAGAGGAACAAGATGATACCAATGACTGGAAAATACAGTACAATGAAATGTCTTTGATTTACTTAAAAAATGGTTCATACTTTTAAGATACCATCTCTATTTGTTTTTGTTTCTTAAGAGCATCAATCAAGTGTGAATATGTAAATATTTTAGATGGGTGCAAGTATGTTAAATACTTGTGGGAAAGAATATTTAGCAGCAGAAGTATCATGTTGATGCTTTTTATGATTTATGTGAGCCAAACTGGCAAAATAGTTACTGAAGAACACAGAAAAATCAAGAATTATTATAAATAATTTGGAACATAGGAATTTACAGTGCTATGTCTTCTCCACTTCTGAAATAGTTAAGGGTGTTGCAGAGAGGCGTGAATTATTCTTACAAAACACATATAATCGACAAATTAATAGTTGAGGTGATGATAGAAATTTTCATTCTGCTCTGTTTATGTTACCCATTATTCTTGCTTTGAAGGAATGCTTACACTTAAAAAATCTCAACAGAAGTCATCTGGAGAAAAATGAAATAAAAGATAAAAGTTTAATCCATGTTTTCATAATATGGCTCTCAGAGTTAGTATTTTATATCTGTACTTAAACAGATAAATATGTTTGCCTGATGATAGCAAAGGAGTATCTCATGGTTTGAATATCATGGCATTTCTTCAGGTATAAAAAACAAAGATGATCTAAATTGTGACACCCATATTATACAATGTTCTAAAATTAGATTCCAGTTGGATTAATGAATATAGTCCATGAGATCTGAAGAGAAAAAAGCAAGAATTTTAAATTTTATGTGACAGGAAAAAGAAGAAAATCGTAATATACACGTGCACACACACATGCACATAGACATGCACACATTATAGCAATATGTATATATACACATATATACATACATATGTCTATATATATGTATATATGCACATATACACACACCTTTTATGCAACTAGTATAAGATTACCTAATGTAAGCTTCAGGGAGGTGTTTCTCATTTTAGTTTCTGCTAGAATGGCATCTCTATACTGTATTATATGTAATCAAGCTTCAGACATTCCCATAACACCCTTCATGTAAAAAATCCAAAGTGTATATATAGCATATACTGTGTGTTTGGACACTTATAGACACAGTAGAATATTCCAATGCTGTGAGAAGCAAAATGTATAGAGTAGGATTAGAATGGGTAAACCCTTTGTGTTCAATTTTTTTTTTTCATTCCTTGAAGATAACATTAATCTAGTTTCTTTACTTAATGCTACTTCCACACAGGAATTGGATGATTAGTGATCTCATTAAGACAAACTCTTTATTTTACGCGGATTGTACCGGAGAGGAAAAAATCTTAATCACTTAAAAGCCTCATCTCCTCCTCCTTACCCCTCCCCCAGGAATCAAAACAAAGCGAATNNNCCCCCCCCCCCCCCCAACAAACAGACAAATAATAAAATTATGTTGCAATAGTGTTTTAACTAGATTTGCTAGAGGGAGGGGAAGGGAGGAATAAATGTTGGTTTTGAGTAGAAGCTGGGTGTTTGGAAGACTTATTTGCACTGAACAGTATCCTTAAAAGAGGGACCAGTATAGGCGGAGTCCCCAAATAAATTATTACTATTAATTTTCAGACTAAAAATAAAACCTTTTAAATATATTGATTATACCTTCATCAGAACATAAGTATTCTATCTGGCCTATAGGTTCCAAGAATATCTATTTGGGCTTAACTTACCCTAATTTCAAAACAAAACAATGAATTGCAAAATTTTGCACATTAGGATGTTCATAGTGACCACATAAAGTAATAAAAAAAAATTCACAGACTCTTAGCCATATATTTCAACTTTTTCTCACAAATTAAAACTAGTGAGAATTAAAAAATATTAGTTTCCTGTTAGTAATTTTTATTTTATTATTATTCCCTGTGATATATAATCAGATGTGTTTGTGTCTTTCAGGGGTTTATTAAGAATGTTAACTTTTGGGGGGCATACCATGAGTAAGGAAGTAATCAGTTAAAAATAAAAATGTACTCTTAATTAAAATCTCGATCATATCATGCCACTGACTAAGCCAAACTTCACTGATTTCAGAAGTGTGGCTTAAAAATCTCTGGTATGATATAGAACTCTCATTAATCTGAGCAGATTTGCAGTCATATTGCTTGTTCCCTAACTTCAAATGTTTTTTTTCAGCTGTACTTCTTACTCAGAGTAAAGATTTAGAATTGCATTTAAACTCCGAATTTTTGTGACATTTTGGCTCTTATTCCTGCCCCATCTTCATCAATACAAGATTTCTTTTCTGTTTTCTGAGTGACAAAAAGTTGAAAAATTATGGCTAGTTTTATTTCTATTTTAATAACCATACCTATATAATTGTCATTTTCATACATTAAAAAAATATTTATGCTTTCTTTTATATTTTAGTCAAGTACTTTCTTAAACAAAACAATAGCACCACTTTGGCATTGTTGGCCAAATCAGTAACAGGTAAAGCAAATATGTGTACACTTTTCTGATCATGTCATTTCATGCACTTGCTTGTGAAACGGAGAGCCAAGAACACACAGAGCTTGGCCTAAAGTCTTCTTTAATTAACTTTAACCATTGATACTGAGAGAACAACAGGCTCATGGGGCAACTGAACATAGCTACTAGTTGTGTTTGGCATTCTCTTTTGTAGAGAAAGTCTGCCACGAATTTGCCCTTTAATCTCACAAAAGGAACTGACACTGCAAGCTGCCTTGGAAAAAAGGTGCCCATTTTAATGTGTATTTACGGGGACTGGATGCAATAACCCATAGTTTGATTTTCTTCTCTCTCTTGACTGAATGGTACAAATGAGCCTCATACAAGTCTTTCACAGAAAGGTAAGTGTAGCTTTTTAAGTATATTTTGAGCAAAATAAAGAATTTATTACTTTTTCATTCAAACTCTTAATGATGAGTTATGTTTACCATGAAGATAAGGCTCAAATTTTGCTACCTTGATGAAAGAGATATATCAACTTCAGTGGGTTTAGATCTGCGGTGCTTTTTGAACTGACTGAAAATAATGAGGCTTAATTAACTTTTTTTTCTTATACATTTCAGTGACATGTAATAATTGGAGTTTTAAGTCTACTCCAGAATGCAAAAACCTGTAACCTCTCTCATGTGACTTAGACCATAGGGAAGGATGGGGAGTGGGCTTTTCTGTGCCATTTAAGTGAGTGATGAGAATCAATGGCATCCAGTGGGAGCCCTGTTCCCAAATATCTGGAGTGCTTTTGAAAATCCAGCTGAACCTTTCAGTTTCTCTAATTAGAAGTTTTCCAAGTCAGACTGCTTTGTACTTTCAGGAGGGAGATGTTTTGGCTCAGGCTTCAACTTCTTTAAGTAGTGGATTTATTAAGATTATTAAGCTAATGCAGCCCTTTATCTTTCACACTGACTGGTATATCATGTGCTCCCTGCCATATGACTGGAGATTCTTATACAAAATGCATTTCCCATCCATGCATTTCTCACCTCTGCAGGGCTGGGGTTACTTTCCATTTTGTGATACCATTTATTCTCTAGTAAAGCAAAGTGTTGCCTTTGAAGTTTGCAGCTATTCATTATTTATTTTAGTTTCTTTCAAGAATTGTTCCAATTTGTTTAGGCAGCTGTCAAACTGTGATGTTAGATACTGTTGTGTCTGAGTGATATTTTCTGATTATGAAATATGGTGGCAAGAATGTGAGTGTGTGAATCCCAAGATAAGACAAAAAATTTGAATTAATTCACAGGAATTAATGCAAAATGATGTATAGTTATTCAGTTATGTTAATGGTGCACCAATAAAAAAGTTACCTACAGAGAAACTTGCCACCACAGCTATCTGCAAATTGCTTTTTACATTCACATCTTTCTTCTTTCCTCCCCTTAGAACTTCAGAGGAGACAGGGAGGGGACAGAAAGGGTATGGGACTTGAAATGGAAATATGTATTATGGCTATGACATCAAAATAATGGCTTTTTCTTAGATTGCATTTCAGAATTCTTACAGCCATTAAAATAAAAGTACTTCCCTCTCCATCCCCCCTGCCAGAAAAAGGCCCATAGGAGCCATGGCAGGTATCAGAATTGCTAGCTCTGTTTATTGAATTGGTGGCAGACAATTTAGTTTAGTTTCCACACCTGTTTCTCTTTACTTTCTTCCTTTTTGAACATAACTATCTCAGTCAGTGACAGCTGTGACATATTCTTTTTATTTATTTACTGTTCTACTTTTACATTGCTATGGCAGCTTATTGTGCATATAGACATCCATCTCACAGAAAGCAGAGGGCTGAAAGAATTGCATAGGAATACATTGTACTTGTTAAAAAATACAAAGCACAAATTTTCTATGGGAATAAGAAAGGAGCTATAGTAATTTGTTAGACTTTCAAGACCTACCTTGTTTCACAAGGAAATATTGAGCTGCTGTATATATGCAGTCTGCAGAGAACCTTCTCTTGTGTTTTAGTCAATCCTTCAGTTATCTACTCCCTTGGATGCATTAGAAAGGAAGGCAGATTAGAGCCTTTAAAAAGTGAAACTTCCTTTATAGATCTAATATAACATCTCCCTAACTGCTCCCTTCATACAATATTGTCCAGGCTCCCTTGGGATTTGACCAAGAGATACTTCATCCCTTGCCTGAACTCACCACATGCAGAGTGGTGAGGAGAAGAAGGTGAGTGGAACCACACTGGAATTCTTGGAAAGAGGGGAACAATGAACTGACTGCCCCCATCTTCTCTTTCCTTCCCTCACAGAGAAGTTTATTGCTCACCTTGGGACACTGCTGGCTGCCTACCCCCTTCACTGCATGGCCAGTCTAGCCCTGGGCTGATTCACAGAAATGGAGCTTAGAACATAGTGTTATTCAAGGTAGAACCAGTGCAGTGTCTATCAAAGTTATATAACAGAGGGTTGTAAGTAAGGATGCAAGGATTTTATGGTTAATATCTTCTTGAGGACTCTTTCTCCACTGTAATTTGGTGATTAGATCAGCTTTTCTGGTTTACAGAGAGATGCAGAAGCCCAGTTAAATGGTCACATCTGATTGTGGGAAGAGTTAAAACGGAAAGGAACTTGAGTACTCCTCTGTTATGTTTAAATAGAATTTTGATAGTTCAGAAAGATTTAGGCCCTGACAGACTACCCTTTGAAGCAATTTGAGGATTGTTCTTAAGTTGTCTTCTCTGGGCTTAGACATCTATGAATTTGTGTTCCACATAACCATAAGTGAAAACACCACCATTCAAACATTTAAAAGGAAACAGGTTTCTGAATTTTCTTTTGAGGATGGGAAAGTTACTGCCATATTGAAATCCGAAGCCATTTCAGTTGATTTAAGCTGAATAGTTTTGCAACTATTTTGTGATTTAATCTTTGGCTTGGTCCTTCCACATTTGCTTTTACCTATTACCGGTTTGGCCAGACCCTTTCGTGTAACAAACTATAAAATAGCACCGTTGTACTATAAAACAGAGATTTTTACATACTGTTTGATATATGTGTATTATTGATATGCTAAATTTAACATACTGCATTATATGGAGGAAGAAAGAAGTTACCTATACTGTTGCAAAATAATTACCTGGAAGAATCATTACTGGTTTGAGAGCCTATGTATGCTTTAACTGCTTTTAAAAATCTTTTGTCTCACAACTTGCAATAAATTGCATGTTTGCAAGAGAAGGAAGAACAAAACTGTCTTAAAACAAATGCATCTATAACCCATATTCTGTCAAAATACCACAGATGGAATTAATGGATGTTTAAAACTGTATATGTTACCTTACTGCTGCTGTTACTGGGAATGTCAAACTGTGCAAATATGAAGGGGTAGACAAACAATGTTATCAGACACTGTAAAACAAACAGCCTGTTGCTTGTATAGAAGTGCAAATAAAAAAACACCACTTAGACAAGGCTGATGAATGACTTCAGCAGCCAGTGTTCATAGGTTAATTTAGTGCAATTGGATCCATCAAAGGCCCATAAATTTGTAGGCTTTTGAGGGGCACAGGACTTTAAGAGTTTTTGTGCAGGACATTTAAAACAGGTTAACAAACAGTAATATATTAACCACAGAATTTTTAGCTCTGGGCTGGTTAAACTGTTCTTTAAAGACTTAATATTGGAATGTTTAGTTGCATTGTTCACTGGGAGAATGCCCATTGGTTGAGATTGCATCAAGCTTTTTAAAACAAAGGTTTTTTTAAGTCTTCCAATGTTTAACAAATAATTTATTTACAGCAAAGTATCCTGCAGATGGCACATTCATTCTTCATTCTTGCAGATGGCATGTTCTTACATTCTGTAGTTTCTGTTTCCTGTGTTCCCTCTACTTGTATTCTTCAAATGCACTTCCTGAAGGTTTAGAAACAAAAATGTATTAGAGATACGTTTAAGTACTTTGTATGACCACAAAACTTATAATGGCAGGAAAACAGTTACCCAGAATGCTGAAATTATTAGACCCCCTTCTGCCAGTTCACAGAGAACAGTCTGCAGAGGACATTCTCTTGTGTTTTAATCAATAAATAGTTCAATTCTCTACGGGGAACTTGACTATCCAGAACTTCTCTACTCTAAATTTTCAGTTCTCCTGGACATAAATGATCACTGTCATTGTTGACCTTGGCAGAGGAAACATCTGTATACTGGACCTCAGATGGGCTTTGACAAAGAGTAGATACCAAAGATTTTCCTTCTTTCACAAGGACATTTGCAGAAGGAGGATGTACAGGGGCCAAGGAACTTCAGAGTCACAACTGCAGGATTTATGGAGTCTTCTGGGCTTTGGTACCCAAAATTGCTCTGCTAACTACATATTGCATAAGTGGCACATTAGATATGTCAGATTTTGTTGGTTAAGGCCTTTAGGAGGATAAAAAGTATGGGTTCAATGCAGGAGCTACAGCCAAATAATTTGTATTTTCAAAACAGACAGGGTGATGTGTCAAGCGAATCAAGAGAGCTTTATTGTGAGTAACACCCTCAGCTCACTGTCATTCCACGCACAGGCCAGTTTCCAGCAGCGGTGATGGATGTGGTGTATACATTTCAGTTTGATTTCCCTATTTGCCATGCAGGTAAATATTTGCTGAGCCCAAAGCTTTGTCCCTTCTGTATCAGACTAAGAGACTCTCCATATTTATAATCCTCAGCAGGAGTCAATTGCTTAGTTAACCAAAATCATCTCTGTTGTTCTAAGAAAAGCCAAAATAAAAAACTATCCCTGTGAAACATGAAGCATGTCTATGCAGCTCTACCACTGCATTAACTGCTATTAAAGCCCTGAAAATTAGGAAATGTAGCCTCTGAAATTTAAAAAGTAGTAAGATCTGACTGCTTTTCTGATGGACAGAAAGAAAATGGAAGCTATTTTTGAGCTTTACAGTTTTGTGTTTTTTTGGTGATTTCCCATATAAAATACTATTCTATATATAACTTTTCCATTTCCCTTCAGTATCTATTAAACATGAAATAAATCAGAAACTGGCAAAAGATCACAAAACTTGAGCTCACATAGAGCGTATTAATTTTCATTGGATTTGGAATGGATTCTGATGGATATGAGTTGAGTTCTTATTTTAAGTATATAAAATAAAAACAAAGCAGTATTAGTAATTGTTAAATTAATTATACCACTAACAAATAAAAAGCATTGAGCCAAACTAGGATTCATTATCATTGATAAGCCAAATAGTAAACTATTCATAATGAAGAAATGTCTTTTTTAGGAATCTGCAATTCTAGACTAGATTAATCATCTAGTCACTATTCCTGTGAAAAGTTCAGAAGGACACTGGCTTGTCTTCATCCAATTTTGCTAATATTACTGTAGAATAACTTCCTTAGCAAATACAGAATCAGAAATGTCAACAGAATTCTGCTTAACCATAAATTAAAGTGTTTTTTGCTTTTCATTGATTCTGTTCCAGCTTTTCCATAACTACCTTTCCTGTCTTTAGTTATCCCTAAGCTGTACCTTAGTTTTCACCCTGAAGTACTCATTCTGTGTGAACCCTTCAATTTTCACTGATTTTCACTAAAATCATTGCAGCGTTTCACAGGAGTCTGCCAACATCCTGCCTTTTTCTACAAATGCCTATATCAGTTACAATGAACTAAGAAAATGGGGATTTCTTTACTCATCTGCCCATTTTTTTTTCTACATGGCAACAAGGCAAAATATGCTCCTCAGTGCTGACCTAGGTGGTCCTTTTTGAAGAGAGTCTAGCAGCATATAGAAAAGTTATATGCTACATTTTGTTTCCAAATAGTCATACTATTATGGACTGCACATTTGTGATCTATAAAATTGACAATGAGAGTCTTATAATGAAAGAACAGCTATTCTGCATTGCAGTGATCTTCGAAGTATATTTAAATTGAAAATTAACTGTATTTTTTGCAAATGAAAATATAAATTATCTCCACCACTGACTTTAAAATGGTTTTATCATCCCCAATAAAGCAGATACTAAGATGCATAAGATGCAGCAAGGTTTCAGTTATAGCTTTTAATACTGACATGTAGGTGAAAAAGAAAGTTGTCATGATACACAAAGTAGCTTTGGAATTGAAGGAAGGTGGCAGGTTAATTTTAGAACATTTTCTTCTCCAGAATCACCATTTTGAAGAATAACTAGAAATAGGTGCCACTTGTGGTACTAGCCGTAACATGCATGCCAGAAAATGCTTTGGCCCACATAACATGTTTTTTCATGTATGCAATGCTGAGACTGTTGGGGGCGGGGGGGAAAGGTGTGAATTCTTGAATCAGGTTCTCAGATCTGCATTTGTACTGGTCTAGGAAAGTTTGCCTCATTTCTCAAGTCTTTGAGAAAAAGGTAGTTAGAGATAAAACTGCATCTGTGATGCTTGTTTTATTGACAGACCCAGACAAAGACAATCACCATTTTAAGATGAGGGATGTGAAATGTGAACTTTATATGTCAGCTCATGAACAGAGAAGTGCAGGCTTCTAACCCATCACCTTCAGCATGGATCTTCAGAGGCAAGGTGTCATTAACACAAGGATAACAACTACCTCAGTCTGGTAGTGGTCATTTGACTGAGATGGAAGGGTACTGGGAAGCATGCGACAGCATTCTTATCTTGTTAGGACACACATTCAAACCTCACATTGGCCTTAAAAGTTCTCTTGCTCTACTGGCAATAAATGGAAAGTCTAGTGTTTGTAGTAACAGGCACAATACCTTAGCTATGAGCTCTCTGGGGTCTCTTTGAAAGCTTTTCAGTTCTGTGGGCAGTGTGATCAGTAACACAAAAACAGGGCTGGAAAGTAAGGAATGGGAGAAAAATCTCTGAAGAGGCCAAGTCCTTCTATCTGTTACACCTAAAAGGTCCCTCACTGGCTTGGTAATGTGGCATGGCTGCAACAGAAATTAGGATTGGTGCCGTTGTGCATATTTTGGCCTGTAAATGTATCTGTGAGTTGATACCGAGCCAATTACAAAATAATCTGAGTCTTAGAAAAATTAATGAGAAATAATGTAATACTCTGTTTTCTTAATGGCATTTTTTAAGCTAAAAATACTAATATCTTTCCCCTTTCTCTCTTAGTCCCACTCAGTATTTATTTAAATTTTGAAGATTAGATAAAATCTGAAAAGTGTTTTTGAAAGAATCTGCTTTCTATTCATACTTTGTTATGTATATTTATGTGTATTTTTCATATATAGGCCTAAAGAATAAGGACTGAAAATCTGAGGAAGAGCAAAATTATATCCAGATGTGCACTTCTTTTGCCCTTTTTCTCAGGGTGCAAGGGGATGGCATGGCACTGTGTTCATGAACAAGTTCAAGTTGTGCCAGGAATGGTTTAGATTGGATGATAGAAAAAATTTCTTCACAGAAAGCATTGTCAAGAACTGAAATAGGCTCCCTAAGGGAGTCCTGGAGGTATTCAAATGATGTGTGGCACTTAGAGACACAGATGAGTGGTGGACTTGGCAGTGCTGGGTTAGTGGTTGAACTCAATGATCCTAGAGGTCTTTTCCAACCTAAATGATTGCATGATTCTCTTTGACTGAATTTTAAAATCAGCCTTGCCAGTGTTCACATTCATGTAGTAGTTTTCAAGGTAAATTGATGAGAACTTTCTGACATTGGTTCTGTGATGCTGTTTTGTTTAGAAAGGTCACAGTCTTCCCTCATATACGCAGTTGTGGAAATTGCTCAGTTTTCTTTGCTGGGGCAGTTGTTTTTCAAAGTTCTACTCACCAATTTTCCAAATTGCTGTTAGTACGTAGTTCACTTAAGGGTAATTGACTAAACTTTTATTAGCATTTTCATAAGAGAAAGAGACGAATGAAAGAAAAAGTAGATGGGACCATGACACTGAAGACAGGACTTTAACACCCTTTCTTGCTGTTGTTTTGCGTTTCAAAACTCTAAATACAAATTTTGCATAAAAATAGGTGTAACAATGACTTTGCTTTCTAGCACAAATACTGAAAGTTTCTTCCTGTTTTAACTCCGACCTTAGTAGCTTATGTATTTGTTCATTAAATGACATTTTAATCTGTAGGCAATGTCAAGATGTATTCTCATAGTTTTAGGTGAAACCCCAATTTTGTTCTGTAACGTGCTCTAGTTTCACACCTCTTCTCTCTGCTATAAGTTAATGAACATCTCTGAGTTTAGAAATGATGGCATATAATTGAGTTGCATGGTCTTTAATAGTATCTGCTCTCATCACTGACAAGTGAGGTAGAATTTCATAATGGATTTGTATTATGCAGTTGATCACTTTCAATTTTTTAACACCTCTGGAAGGTGAATACTGAAGTATTACTCATTATAAACTGTAAGAATTTTAATGAGAGCTTTAAACAGAGTATTTAAGTAGCAAGCAAGTAGAGAAACCAGGCTTTGAATGAACAGAATTGCTAAGGGATCAGTAAATGAATGAACAACAGATCCTGCAGGTTAGCTGAATTTCTTTTTTGTTTGGTTTTTTTTTGAATCTGTAAATTATGCTGCATATAAAATACATCTATCATAATAATATGTTTATTTTCTAGTTTTCAATATACTTTTATATTTCCTTATGAGTAATGCTCTCAGAATGGGCCAAATAAAATAGTTTGTTCATTATCTACAAGCAAAACTCTGCACATACAGTCTCTATAATTGTATTAAGATTAGTTCTTGATGTTGGCCTCATAGCAGCAAATAGGCATTTTTGGAGTTCCCAGCCCACATTAACCATGCAGTACCTGTCTCTTGCTGTTGAAATTAGTGCATGTAGTGTAACTTATGTTTGTAACATAATGACTAAAGATCTACTTCAGCACAGACTATAAACAGAAGACTCCTGCTCCATTGAAGTAAGATATTCTACCAAATTGTGCGTAGGAAGAACAAGCTGCTCAAGAACTGGGGAAGTAGATCAGTTACTTCAACACTAAAACCACTTAAACCAAAACCCTAGTGCTGGATTTGTCATTTAAGGAGTTAGAAGGAGGTGCAAAATAAAACTGTATCTGATCTATGAGGGGCATAAGAAACTGAATGTCTCTGAAGTCTGAGAGTAACTGCACAACATTTTACATATTCCACCTACCTTCAATCTTGCATTTAATAAGAAAACTTTTAAAAGATCATATATATTATCTTACATAAAATTCGCTTTCTATGTAGAAGATATATATCTCATATATAACATAATATTAGGAGAGAAAAATATATTAAAGTGGAAAAAATTGCTTAACTGAAAAATACTTTGACTTTAGCATAACTGTTTTTTGATTAAAATCAGTGACATATCAACACTATGAACTAGCTAAATACCTTCATATTGGGAGAGCCTATTTAAAGAAAGTATGAACATAATTGTCTTTCTTAATGGAGGTATGTCCAACTGACTGAAAAAAAGAAATAAAAATATTACATGAGAATATGTAGCAGAGTTTTTCCTAATGAATTCTGTTTATCTTCCCTATATTTTTCCTTCATTTAACAAAAATCTGAATATAGTTTCTCCCACCCCTTCTGTATTTTTGTTTTCTGGATAGTTTTCTCTATCCAGAAATAACAATGAAAATTTCGCTTTGTTTTTCCCATCAGATTTCTGTTATTCTATTGCCGAGGTCCAAGGAGCATTTATGTTTTTTTTTCCTTCTGTTCAACTTTCTCCTCCTTTCACATACATTTTCTTCAAAGGTGTTGTTCTCTTTAATAGTATTTTTTTAATCTAATTTTATTTTCTCTCCCTTTTTCTCAAAATCTCATCTTTTCTGTGTTATGCACCTTGGTTCATTCAGTTGTTCAGTATTTTATGTCTTCTCTACCTCTTTGTTCTAATTCCCTCCCCTTGCTTTTCTTGTGCTCCTCATTGCCCTTTTACTGCCCTTTTAACCTCTTGTTTTTCACTCTTTTTAATTTCCTGGATCATTTCTTCTGCAGCTTGGCTCTCTCAATTACTCACCTACGTACTCTCTATTTTTTTTTTCATTCTTCCAGTACCCCTGCTGAACGCTGCCTCCCCTGATGCTGGAGGAAGATACAAGACCTTTCTTCTGGTCCTTCCTGTTTGTAAAAAAGTATTTTCCTGCCTGTGTTTTGAACTGGGAAGAGAACGGCTGCCTAAAGAATGACATCATTCCTTAGTCCTCCAAGGAAAGTGGTGTAGAGATCCATCAGAGAGCTGGCAGGTATCTTGTCTCTTTTATTTGAATGTTTTACCAATCACCTTAGCAACGAGTATGGGAAGGAGCACACAGATCACTGGCCAAGCCTGTTTGCTCCTTTTCCAGCAAGCCTTAAGTATATGTGCACCCAGCTAGGAAAAACCACGGGGTTTTCTCGTCTATAGTTGAGCTCTACCTGAGCAAGCCTTCACTTACTGCCTGGTGTTCCCCTTGTCATATTAAGGGCTAAGGTGGTGCTTCCTAGGAAGACATTGTTTTAAATGTTTGAAAACTCCTGAAGAAGAGGTGAAAGGATTCTATTCTATGGATTGACTTACAGAAAAAAATGGGTGCTGGCAAGATTGCGATTGTTCTTTTCATAAAGATGATATTAAGGAAATTAATACACAGTACAGGTTTCCTGACCACCTATGAAATCTTAGGTTTTCGTGCAGTTACATTTCTTACAAGCAAAAACTTTCAGATAACTGCAGGAGTGGGGCCAATGTATGTGTAGGACAGACAGGGTCAACAGCAATAAAATAAATCAGCGGAGACTTACATCAGAAGACAGATAACATGTAAAACAGATGTTCAGAACTCAAACAGCAGAGATGGTTGAATATAATTGTAGCCTAATCTAAAATGGGTTTTCTGAACTATGGGTTCTGCTGATACATATATGTACAGTATATCCAGTATCACAGGAACAAAACTCTGGATACTTTGAACTTCACAGCTGTATAAATAATACCAATCAATAACAGAAGTGCTTGGAGCATATACATATTAAACTTTGAATAATTGAAATGAAGTATGTGATGATTGCAGTGGCTATCCATTTAATGTAGTTCTGATAAATTTTTTTTAAAAGCCCCAAAATAATGAAGAGAGGAAAAAATGTGTTCATTCACATGTAAAATGAATAGCAAAAGAGTTATATTTTCATTCTTGAGCACTCATTCTACCTCTCCCTAAAAGAGAAGAATGAGTGAAGAGATTCTGGATACATGAGTTGTTAAACATTCAGTGTTTGGTTTCTCTTTTGAAAGAAGTCTTAGGTGCTATTTAGGATTGGATGATGTGAGTACTTATCACTTACTACCCTATAGCAGGATAAAGCCTCACAACTACCAGCTTAGCAGCTTCATGTTTTATTCAGTGTTTTAAGAGATGAGATGGAACACACCATTTCCTACTCATTTCCTACCATGGAAACTATTTTCCAGTACTCCACTAAATCTAGTAGGCAGAACACATTGATTGTTTTCGATTGTTACCAGCCTTGATAGGATTTTCCTTACCTAAAATACATAGGGGCTTTTTGGCTGATTTTTTTTTTGTTAGCTTGGTTTGATTGGTTTGTTTGTTTGTTATTTGTTGGGAATTTTTCCCAGCCTGGCCTACCTTTTGTGCTTTTGGCATGTCAGTGTGGCGCTGAGCACGTACAGACCGTGCAGATTTAGGTGGCTTTATTGGAGCACAGTACATCTCCAGCCTCCTCAGGTCACAGCTCTGGAAGCAGCATTCATCCACTATCCCCTTGTGGTGTAAGCGTCTACTGCTGGATCCATACCCTGTGGGCTTACCTGTTCAAAACACAAATGGAAAGTTTTTATGTTAGCAAAAAAATGCAAAGATCTCAGAAGCAGTCATATCATTAAGTTGCATTGTTTTAACTGAATCACCAATGACCATTGCAGAGCCCATCTGTGTGTATTTATTCTAAGACCCTCTTCTCAAATACACCTTCCAAAGATATCCCTGGAAAGAGTCAGCTTTGATCTCTGTCTATGGGTGTTTGCTTTTCAAGCATTTGAACAAATCCATGCCTTTTTAGAAAAGTATTATTAAAATATTTTCATGAAGTATCTTAGCATTGAAAATGGAGAGGAAGCTGAAATCTGGCATTTACAAGCCTTACAAAGGAAATCTGCCCTTTAGCTTTTGGATGAAAACTGATTGTTGAGCCAACTGTGGTAGCTGGTGTGAAAAAGATCATAGATCACGACTGTGTTGCAGACAAGTATTTCCCTAATAAAAAAGGCTGCACCGAGGTAGTATGTGAAGTCAGAGTGTGTTCCAAAGGGGAAATAAATACTGTATACACCTGCACAGGCTGTAAGATCTGCAAACTCAAAAGCTAGTGGGAAGCAGGAAATAAGGTGACAAAGTAACTGATGAAATGCAGCAAAAATAGGAAGGTGGTTGATGGAACAGATAAAAGCAGATTTTATATTCCATAGACTTCCACAAGATAGGAAATGGCACTGACATCACATGGTTTTCCTGTGTTTTGCATTTTCACCAGGCGTCTGTAGAAACTACTTAACTGGCAAATATTTTGCATTTTTCCCTGAGCTCCAGTAAAGGCTGACATTTCCATTCATACGACTCTTACACATATATTTTTGTCTTTTTTCCCTGATGGGAAAACCCAGCTAATTTCTCTAAATTCTCTGCTATACGACACAGAGATGAAAGACCCACTATTTCCTGGACTTGTTTGTATGCAACTTGGTTGGATGTGTAGTTGCCCTGTTACAACTAATTAGAAATGAAGGAACAGTAAATTCACAAAAGTAGTTGCTTACTTACTACATCTATTTTAAAATTCTGGTAGAATTTGATTTCAGACAGTAAATTCTGAAAGATTAAGTGTTCTGTTTTGACATTTTCAGCATTAAATGTTTCCATTTACGGAATGATCCACATTGGTTAAGAACTGAAAAATATGGAAAAAAAAAAAGGAAAGAAAATTGCACCAAGAGCCAAAAAATGAAGTAACTCAGTCAGCTCTACCAATTTCTCTTCTTGCCTTTTTTTGCTTTTTCTTTTCCCCTTCAGTTTTGTCACTGAGACCAAAAATCTGTTATTCACAGAGTTTGGCAGGAGTTTATGTTTTAAGAACTACTCAAGCTAGATAAAGGATAAGGGTATCAAAAAAAGATGAAAATTCAGTTTCTCTTTGAGAAATTATTGCGCCTAATGCTTATACAGCAAATTCCAGGTTGGTATCCATGTACTTGTCCTGCAGTTGTTAATTTGAAAAGATGACACTGCATTTTGCATTTCCCTGTGATTAAAACATGTATCCATTGATGAAGAACCCTTGAGGCCTTAGAACATCAGTAAATGAAAAGACCTCTAGTGGCATAGTACATCACATTTTAGCCAGCAATACAGCCAAGAACTAACTATCCCTATGAGCTTTGTAAATTCAGACAACAGGTTTATAAATGCCTTTTTTTTTTTACTGGGACTATAAATTAAACAAAAAGAAAAACATGCTTACTTAGTATATTGCAATCCACTGAGGACCTCTATATTGTACACTGCCTGCTAAATCATTTGTTTCATAAGACTGAACAGAACAGCAAGCCAGGAGGAGTCGTCGATTACAGTAATATTTTGATTTGTCTGTGCCTGTGTGTTGCTTTATGTGCATCACTGAAAATATTATAAATATTAAACTACAGATTTTTTTTGTTTAGTTTTGTTTTGTTTTTTTCCTCCTCAGACTATTTTCCCTCACTGCCTTGTTATGTAAACTACAAGCTTTTCCCAGAAGATTTTTCCTAGTTTAGCCTAATAGTACAGTTGTTTTAACCTCATACTTTTAAAATTTAGCAATCTTGATAAGGTGTGGAGTGTCACTAATGTGCAGTGTACCCAGAGCTCTGCCACATTTTGTCTTGCTCCCATTTAAAGCATGGAAGGGTAAATTCTGTTCCTGGATATGCAGGTGTAACTCTTCCTAATAGATCCAACTGAAGTATATAGGTATAAAGAACTGATTAGTTAAGCTTCCCTTTCTTTTCTCAGTCTGCCAATTTTGTCTAAGCAAACATACCCTAAAAGCTTTTGTTCAAGTTATTTTACCCTTCAGTGTCTGAATTTAACCATCTATAAAGTTGATAAAGTACCTTTAGTAAACTATGAAGCACCACCTGACTTAGTATTCCATGGGAACGTTTCTCCTCACTATCATATACATAAATAGTACAAATCCTGAATTCTGGAATCTTTCTGGTGAAAATCTCAGTGTACTTAAAAATCATCTTTAGTGTAACCAGACCAAAGACATCTATGAGTGAATTTTCTTTCTGACAGAATAATAATTTTATGAAGGATTATAAAATATCTAATAGCTCTTTAAAAAGCCTGTATTGTGTGTGTGTAGCAACATTGGAATAGAATTGCTAACACATCAGTGATGTGGTCAGCTAGGAAACTTTAAACTTATTTATTTATAGGCTTAAATATTCATGTATCACATGGCATACTAACTGCTCATCCTTCATAAAAAGATACCATTAGTATTGTGAAGTTTGACTTTTTCTCTTTCAAAAATGTTTTCCCATGGTTTTTGAAAGATGTAAACAGCTAAATACACTTAACATTTGTGTTATATAGAAAGTGATAGTACCTAAAGAGAGAGAAAATTAGTAGAAAAAAAAAATCTTTTTTCAGTAATCATGATTCTCAATCATGATTGAGAAGTATCTGATGTCTAAAGTAATTTTAAACCAATAGATGTTAAATTGATGCAGTTTACAAAGATGCTACCACAGAGAAATGTGAGATAACGAATTACAAGGAGACACTACTTCTACAGATGTTCTCATTATCTGGCCCATCTGCTTCTGGAAGGACTGCAGGATCAGGTGATCCCAGTCATCAGGTTACCAAAGTATGCATTTAGATCTAGGCAAATGTTCAAGCTCCTACATAGTGTGTTGGACTAAAGTATATATTAAAGAGTGAACACGTGCCTGAGTGATCTCCTGCATTGGGACTGATGTAACTAAGCATTTAATTTCCAGACCAAAATCCATATTGGTAAATAAATGGCTGGTGGTTCTTTATTTTTAATATGATTTCCGTTTCTTTTTTTTTACGATATTGCCTTCAGTATGGACTGGACCTTCTGTGTCACTGCACTAGGAACCCATATAGTTCTTTCTCATCTTTCTGACATAATTAGAGTGCTGTCTTCCAACTGTTGTCAAAAAGTTCCTTATATTTATTCAACCTTCAAAGTGCTGCCTGTGGACATACCATGGTCCTAGGCATTCCTTTTTGCTGATGTACAACGATTTCCTTGGAGGTTTCTTTGCTTTTTTGTCAGCAGCCAGCTCAGAAGAATTTCATATCATGTAGGTCAAAGTTTACTTAATAGAATATTTGGCTCTTGTGTAATCTACTCTATCAAATATGTGAATGTTTCTTTCAGTGTGTGACAAGCAGATACAGAGTCTAGTCACACTCTTCTGAAGTCCTCTGAAAGCAGACCAAGGTACAGAATTCCAGTAGTTAAACAATGGACTTCTGTACTAACAGCACTTCCCCTTAAATAATGCAAAGTCAGTGGAGTAATTCAGCAGGATTTGTTTACACTTGATTGCTCTGTTTCACCCCTCCAAAATATCTTACTGTTGCTGTTGCTGCCATTGGTTCTTTTCAACCAAAAGTTTCAATGTGAGAAGCACTGGTGTAGGTGAACTATAGGAGTTTCAAATATCAACTTGTCTACACATTCTGTGTAGAATCATAATCTACTGCTGTCGTATTAACACTAGAAATTACATAAGAAATAGCCCAGGATAAACACAAAGCTAATGTGCTCTTTAGGGGACTCTAGGAAGAACTGGGGTTATATGTCCTAGAACTTTAATGTGACTCTTTACATTTGTTGTACTGCTTTAGTCAAGCAGTAGAACTCAAGAACGCCTTGTAGACTGTAACTCAGAAATATATCATGAATCTGAAAAATAGTGAACTCATTCCTAACCTGCTATTAGAGTCAATCTTCAGCTGTAACTGCAGATTTTAAAGTATTGTGAAAGGCCATCGACCTATTAGTGTGCTTGAGTCTTGTAGCAAGAAACTCACAATGTTTCCATTGAAACATCAGGGTAATATAACTACAATTTTGAAACACTAATAGCAGCTTACAGTATCTGTATGTATGTGAGCATGCTGTAAGGCAGTAGGCTGGTCAGACAGACTTTTTCTGTGGCCTGAACAATAAGGTTGAGAATTTGTGTTGCTATATTACAACACAGTAACTGAACAAACTCATCCTACGTGCTAGATCCAGACTGGGAGCTGGTGGTTGGAGTGTTTTTGAGTTGCATGTGCTGTGTGCCTTTTATTGACATAGAAGACTAGGGATGCTGAATTTGAGATTCATCGTGCTCGTCTTTGCTATCTGAAAATTTAGGGATCTATTTTAAGATAATGAAGTCAACAAGGAGATGTGTCTGGAGAGTGACTTATTCCTGTATTAAATGCTTTGCTTAAAATTAAATGTATCTTTGTCCTCTGAAGGAGACAGTGTTCTTTCTTCAACTACAGACAAAGCTACTTGATCTAGTCTTAGTGTACATGTACAACTTCTTCTAGGAGTTCTTTTTCAAAGAAAATGAATACTATTGAAAATGATTTGTCATAAATTACAAAATGTATGCCTCTGGTCAAGTACAAAGCCATTCTCTTTCATTTCCAATTTAACAACTAAAGATAATGGCAAATTGTTCTAAAAAGCATAACAACCAGTGTACTATTTAATTATGTATCTCCATACCTCTTTAACTGTATTCTGTTTGTTAGGCTAGTATTTCTGTCTATTTCTATTTTATTTCTATTTATTATTATGTATTATAGATGCATGCATATGCAAAATAAGAGATTGTTGATATCACTTTTCATCTCCTTATAATCTTAGACAAATGGTTTAATGTTATATTGGTGACACTTCTTGAGGGTGCTCTGGAATTTCTAATCTGTATTTGGGAAATTATGAGTCAATGTTCAATCAGCAGGAAATGCCTGGGTTTTGATACTTCTATGAATTGTTAAAACAAACAAACAAACAAGCAAATAACAAACCTTCTGGACTGTTGTAAAGTCCCTTAACAGAAATACCTCAAGGTTTAAATGTGCAAAGTAGGCAATCTGATTTTCATGTAAATAAGTTGCATGCATTTTGAAGTGGCAATATTTAATATTTAGTTTCCATTTTCCTTCAGTGTTTTGTTAATGCCAAAAAAAATAATTATGCTTAGACTGATTTTTGTTTGTATTCATCAAAATGAGCATATATTAGCATTTATAAATGCTCAATGAATGGATGCCCTAGCTCTGAAATCTAATTTAATATGCATGAGAATAGAGGATAAGCTTTATCAGTATTCACAAGTAAAATCTTTATGAAAGCATATGCATTTGTTAATATTGAGATATTGCACTAGAGCTACTGCTTTGTGGAATACTGGATTGCATTAATTACCGAGTCCAAGGCAAGGAGAAGTTTGCTCATTGCTCTGCAATAATAAGAAAGTAAGACTGGAAAAACATAGGCATGCAGTATTGATCTATAAGAGAAATCTACCAAGACTTCACAGAGTGTTTTGCCTGAATAAGTAAGATTTATAAGCTTCACCTTATGAAAAAATGTTAACTCTTCAATGTTTCAAATGGAGAGCAAAATAACTATTTCACCTCTTTAAAGTCAGTGAGACAAGTGCAGCTTTATTCCAGAAGGTGTCTTAATCTGTAGTTTCTGTGTCTGTATTTATATAGTCCATCACATAGCTGAACAAGGTGGGGTTTTTTCCCCTCTAGAAATATGCTTTCAGAAGTTTTTTTTTTTAATTCGTTGTGTATTTTAGTCGGGAAAAAATTCTCCTCTTCCCTTAACTTGTTTCCAAAGTACAGCACTTGTAGCAATTTCCTCTCACATATAGGTGTGCTGACCTCCACCCTTTTTATGGAACGGCTGCTTTGGTGGCCACCAAGTGCACTAAGCAGGTGATAGAGCCATTAAGCTTCACACAGTAGTTCCTAAGCCATTTGCAATGTGTGAAGAGAAAGACCTATAGTTTTGAGTGTTGCACAGGGATATGAAACAGGAATTTCAGAGTTTAGAATTCTTTTGAGGAAAAACAAATTGGAGAAAGAATGGGAAACAATATAATGTGTTATTTTATACCAACTCTGTGCTCTAGAGGGTGAAAACCTTGCCGACCTAGCACAATTTACAAGCCTATGTCAGATTTCAGGGCTGGAAAGTGCCAGATGCTGCCAAAAAATATATACTTTGGCAAGGGAAATGCTTTACTGAAAGGAAATTCACTATTGCAAGAATAGGCATGTTTATCAGGGTTTAGGACAAGATAATTAGAACCTAACAGGTCGTTACATTTGAATTTTTCCCCCTACAGTGCATCAAGCAGGACAATGGTAATTCAGACATGCATCCGTAATACATACAATCCAATAATACATTCTCTCCTCTTCTTGCATATGCTCTCTTAGTAAATAATTAGTGCGTATCGTTGTGTATGGTGGAAGAAGGAGTAGTCATGATAGGACGGTTCATATCCTTCTTAGCCCATAGCCACTGTAAAGCTGCCTTTTATTTGGATTACCAAACAAGTAACTATGCAAACCCCATAACTTTGTGAAATATTATCATCACTGAAATCACTAGGAAATCTTAGGATTATGTCTTGATGAATCAGGTGCCAGAAGTTACTTATATATAACCTGATCCAAGGTGTATTAAAATAAATGCAAAAACACCTCCATTGTCCTTTGCAGGCTTTGCAACATGCTGATAACAAACGAACACTTGTTTTCTCTTCCAGCCTTACAGTTCCGTGAGTAAATGCTCTCTTAGTGGCACCTAGAGAGATTGCAGGGAATGGGTATGATGAGATTCCTTGAGGGATGCAAGAAGGAAAGAACACTTGTACAATGTGACACAGAATGACTGCCAAGAGGTTAATGCCACCGACTGTGTAACAAGCGGTGCATTGCTTTGCACTGTGTAATAGGATTTTTAGCTCTGTAGTCACTCATTCTCAGCTGTACTCAGAGAAATGAAAGAAAATAACAAACATGGTGCTCTTGTTCCTGCATTTTGGCATCGTCATCTGATTAAGAGGCAGAAGATGTGAATGCCAGTTGTAAGTCCTGTCTAATACCTTTCCCACTATCCAGGAGTGCACATATGGACACACATTACAATTGTTATCTTTATTTATACAACAGTAGCCCTTGCAGCAGGGTAAGCAGGTGAGCACAGGCCCCCGTCACCTACTATAGCAGCAGACAACCTTCATTCCCTTATTAGAAAGAAGTACTGGTTGACAGCCGGCTGAAAATGAGGCAGCAGTGTGTCCAGGTGGACAAGAAGGTCAATGGCACCCTGGCTTGCATCAGAAATAGTGTGGCCAGTGATAGTGCAGTCCCCCTGTATTCTGCACTAGTGAGGTCACACCTTGAGTACTGTGTTCAGTTTTGGGCCCCTCACTACAAGAAACACATTGGAACATGTCCAGAGGAGGGAAATGGTGCTGGTAAAGAGTCTGGAGCACAAGTCTGACAAGAAGTGTCTGACAGAGCTGGGGTTATTTAGTCTGGAGAAAAGGAGGCTCAGGTGAGACGTTATTGCTCTCTAAAACTACCTGAAAAGAGGTTGTGGTGAGATGTGTGTCAATCTCTTCTTCCAAGTAAAATGTGACAGGAAACAGGCTCAAGTTGCATGAAGGGAGGTTCAGGTTGGCTATTAGGAAAAATGTGGACCACTGAAAGGGTGGTCAAGCATTGGAACCCAGGTAAGTGATGGGGTCACCACCCCTGGAAGCGTTCAAAAGGCATGTATGCACCTTCTGATATGGTTTAGTGGGTGTGGTGGTATTTGGTTAGAAGTTGGGCTTGATAATCTTGAAGGTCTTTTCCAACGTGAATGACTCTATGATTCAGTAAGTGTGAAAATAGAAAGTAGGAGGGGAATAGAAGGTAAAGCCATAAGGGGCTGGCTCACTCCTCACACCAGTTTTGTAGTTGTCTACACCACTAACTTCAGTGGATTTACATGAATGTACTCTAAGCTCTGTTTAGTAAGATCTGACATCATTGCCTAGGGCTTCATTGGCAAAAAGCATCCAACCTTGTACAATGATGCAGCAACAGAGCACAAGGAATAAACAAGATTCATTTTTGTACCTGTGAAGTATTGCCTGAATCTTGTTTAGATTTTCAGTTAGTGAACTTTTCTGTAAAAGTCAGAATGACACTACTTTAATGACTTAAAAAATTACTTGAAGCATGGTAAGGTGACTTAATGCCTTTGGTGAAAGTTCAGCATGTAGTTTTCTTACTGCCAATATTTTAGATGTGAATTGTTTCCCAGAAAAGTTATTTTTGATTGTCTGCTACTTTTGCTATATTGGGATGCTTTTACTTGTGAAGATTGACTTGCAAGATTCCTGATTAGAAAGGACAAATTGACCACTACGTTCAGAAAGGGAATTAAGACAGAAAGATGTTAAACAGTACAGTATCCTAAATTATAAGACCTCTTTGCAGGGAAAGGTAGTACTTAATTTGCATAATATTTATGGACTCTAACTATCAATTATTTGCACAGGAGAAGGCTGTGTCAGTGCCAGGAACTGAACCTACATTAACATAAGCAACAAGTCAATGCTTTAACTATATACCTGTCTTTCTTCAACCTTATTTTTGAGTCAGTACGACATGTAAAAATCTAATCTTGAAATGAAACACTCATTTGAGGTCATGATGCTCCTGTTAAACTTGTCAAAAGAGATAAAAGAAAAGTGAAACTTTCCAAGTGGAGTATATAGTCATTAGGGAGTGAAGATGAGGTCATTGACATGAGAAAGAGACAATGAATTGTGCCTGGAAATAAAACCAGAACTAAACCTGGCTAAAATAAACTGTTATACTTGATCCATCTTTCACTTATGCTGGTTTTCTACTTGTTGTAGTTCCATTCTCATGTTCTTAATATTGCAATAGGAGCTAGGAGAATCAATTCCAGTGACAACAACATAAAGAAAAAGGAATCAGTGCTGAATAACAAATGAAACTACAGTTGCTCTCCTTCTCCTTCCAGCTCACCTTGTTATCATAGATATGCAGGGAGATTATGAAGGAACACTGGTATAGTGCAGGGAGAAATTAATTCCAGTATAACACTTATATATCAAAACTACAGTTTCTGTAGCTTCCTTGAAAATGGAAGTGCTTGTAGGCAGTAAAACTGGTTTATGAAGCAAATGGGAAGTAATTTTTTTGTGGGGGCTGACAATGCCCTCTGCAGTCCCAGTTTTTAAAAGGGAATGTGGTTTCTGAGTAGATTTTTTTTTAAGTTCTAACTTACCAAGTTTCAAAGGCTTTTCAGGGAAGTTCAAAGGTTTTAAAAGTTCATTTCCATTTAAAGAGAAGTTTTCCTAAGTAACCAGAGTTATTCCTTTCTTTTATTATTTCCTTTCCAACTTGTTTAGGCTTGATTAATGATTGAAACCTCCTCTCAGTTAAAGATGTTTTTCAATGACTTCTTTTATTTTGCAATTTTGCTGTTCTGTTGTTTAGCCAGGCTTCTTCTGTGGGTCAAATGGGAATACTATAAACTTTGAAAGAGCTATAGCAATGTTGAAATTGATCTGACTTTAAATTTCAGGTGCTCACTGATTTTTTTTTTTTTTGAGCCACAACATCCACAATTATTTAAACAAGAGAATCCAGTTCAGCAGAAAAGCAGGAGGATAAATAAGTATGCTTGCAATGGTATAGACTTCTTCATTTTTCTTAGCGGTGTAATAATACACAATCTCAATGGTGATCTGTAGACCCTCATTGTTAGATGCACTTTGTCTGAAAATCATTCTTCCCAATGCTGGGATGATGTTTTTGCATATCATGCCACCTGTTTTGTCAATCTAAGCCTACCCTTACCCAGGATCTATGGTGGTTATTAAGAAAAGAAAGAAAATTTAAAAAAGTACTGTGGAAAAAAATGCTAGTCTTGAGTGCCCTTAAGGGGCTTACATGGCATCAAAATGAGAAAGAAGAACCGAGTCAATTCTATGAAATGAATTTCTAAACAATCTCTTTTATTTCTGTATTGGTTATTAGAAATCACAGCCATTTTTAGTTCTCAAGTCTTCAACACACCTATTATGCAGTTTTTATTTCTTTAAATGCTAATAAATCTCATAGACTGGAAGACTTTGAAGAAATTTTTTGACCATCTGAAAGCATGGATTCTGAGTTTTGTCTTGGACAGAGGCATCAGTATTAAAACCTTTTCAAATATCTTTGTTGTGAGTCTTAGATATTTCATTCTGTAGTTACAAGTTAGCTGTATTTGAAATTAAAAGTCCAGCATTCAAATCAAGAGTCAAGATGTACAAAGGAAAATTATGTTCAGGCATACACTGTTGGTACCCAAAATTTGACTTAATAAGGTCATAAATATTTTCAAATGACTATCGTTAAGTAGTTAATTGTAGTAAATTCTACAACTAAATCTGGTATTAATATACATACACTGAATTAAATAGGATTGAAAACAATATTTCTGCACAAGAAAACCTAAGACCCAAATTATTCTTAATTTTTCTTCTTTGCTTCTTCTATCTAATTTGATACAACTAAAGGAGCAGGCAAATATCCAGGTGAGGTTAAGTCATTTTCAGATATTATAGATGTGCAGTTGTAGAGTTTTTTCATTTAATAGCACGTCCAGATTAACTTTCTCATTATCCACTCAAATGTCATTGAAAAAATGAAAAAATAATACTTCAGCCTCCTACCCTATTATTATTTATATACTTTCAGTGTGGATGTAGGTACCAGAAGTACAATGTTTCTTTCTCTTAGGCCTTCTGTAGCAAAACTTTTTGGAGCTCTTTCTGTTCAGAGTGATTTTTTGGATAAAATATGACCATTGCTCTCCTTGAACCTTTGGACAAAATGTATACCAAATGAAACTGAATTTTCTGTGGTTTGAGAAGGTTGGATTCATTTTTTCCCCTTGTTTTTTTCTTTTACATTCCTCTAAACTCCTCTTTGCTAACCAGAAAAGGAGGTGCCAAAATAATCCAAAATAATCTCCGGAAGTGAGGGTTTAGTGAGAGTGACTGTTCACGTAAGGTTTCCAACCTAGGGGCCTTTACCATGTTAATGCTTTAATTTTGCAGAACTCATTTTCCCCATTTGTGAAATTTAGAAAAGTTTCAGGTCTGCATGCAGGATAAAATCCTTAATGGAAGTACAATGTAGTAATTTTCACAATTCTGCTTGTCTGAAATGGGTTGAGTTTTCAGTTCCTTGTTTCTAAATGAACACCTAAACTGCATCTCTTGTGATTTGGCTTAATTATTTGCAATTTCTTGTCATCTGTCAGTTGCTTATGCTGCTCATGGATTCCTTCTTGTCTTCTTCTGATACCACTTCATAACTTTCCTAATGAATTTCCTAAACTCATTCCAGAATTCTAGGTATTCTTTGTTTATGCCTCTAGCAGTTAGACAGCAGGGCATTAGATAAGTTGTTGTCAATTTAAACTTCTTAATTGTTTTGACTTTCCATTCAGCATCATAAAACTGCTATGCAATCAACTGTGATCACTCTAAAGATAGAAAACCACACAAAATAAACTATTGCATATGGTTTTCTCTATGCAACTTCAGAACAGTATTGTTTTAGATCATATAAATTTAATGTATATCTCATTTAGAATTGGTGTCAATGAAAAAACCGTCCTTGGCATTTTTTTTTTTATTATTATTTTTAATCTTAGTGAGACATAGCATAAACCAGAAGTTTCTTTTGCAGGAAATAGCTGCATGCTATGGACCTGTGTGGAACTGAATATCTTTCTCTCTTTATGTGTCTTTCTCTCTACTTGCATGGCTGTGATCTTTTGCCAACAGCTTCTCTGGAGCCCGTTCATAGCATCCTCTGGGTACCACAGAGGCAGATACTGCCTCTCCAATGGCTTCTTGTGTCATCAAGGGTATATATCATCTGAATATTATAGGAGTCACATGCTGTAGTGAAATATATAGGGGTTTTTTTCCTGCTATTATATGAAATAGAGTGATGGACCTGTTGTAATGAAACTCTATCATTAGCAAATAAATTCAAACACTGGAATTTCCTGGATATGTTTCTATTATAGAGTAAACTGGCTATGTCTCTGGAAGATTTGAATGATTCTGAGGTAACTGATAAAATTTACCGCAGCACATAAGGTTTACAAGAAGATTTTTCTGTCCTTTAAATGCTTCTTATCAATTGTTCTTAAGGTCAAGGTGTATTGACATATTTCAATGTAATATTTATCTGATGGGGCTTCAGTTTATTTCTACATCATTCTCAAGTTTTTGAATTCCTTTTTAAATGACAGAAATCTTTATAGCCCATCATACATTAGCCCTGAAATCACATCATCACACACACACACACACACACACACACACATATATATATATGAAAATATATATGCACATATATTGTTTTGCTTCAAGGTTGAGATCCAGGAGGTTTTATAATTGTTGAATCTCCTGGACAATGTGTGTTGCTGAAATGCCCGCAGACTGACAGTGGCATTGTTTGTAGTTGTTGTTTTGCTGTGTGTTTGTAGTTGTTGTTTTGCTGTGTTATTTGTATGCAAAATATAAGCTGTAGGTCCATTTCTTCTTCACACTAGAGGGCTCCTTCACACTTGGTTAGCAGTGTGGCAGCAGCTACAAATCAGAGCAGTGGAAACATGCTGCAGTGTAAGGGTTTACTGGACTATAGGACATAACATGCTTGCTGCGTCTTCCTTTCACAGAAACTGCTTCTGTGTATCATAATACTGTCACCTCATGAGCAGTGTTAGAGTAGCCTGTGATAATTTTCCCTCCTTCATATCACATAATGTGGGGAAACCAGGAACACTATGGAACTATTTCTGAATAACGAGAGGTTAAGATAAGCTCCCTGTTCAGTTTAAAGATACCCATGAGAATAATAAATGTCATAATCAAGCCAGAAGATAAACTGAAAATCTTACCTTGAATGTGTCCTAAAATTATGGCTGCTGGGTAAGGTTGTTGGAGGCTATTGAAAGTCATGTCGACTTGTGTTTCTGTTGTTGGAGTGGCTGAGTTGATTTAATTTCAGTAGTGGGACCAGTGTTTCTACAGGTTGAAGAAAATGCTTGTGCTAGCTCTGCATGTTGCAGTAGTTCTCCCTGTCAGTATTTGGATCTTGGAGTACAGGGGCTCAAATAACAGACAAGAACTAGAATATTAGAAGAAAGCCTAACTGTTGGAGGAAGGCCTATGCTATGGGATGACTATTCTTGACCGTTTTTCAGACCAGAGTGACAGATAATTTTAACCTGTAAATGCAGCTCTGAAATTTGAAAAATAAACTGGTGGAGAAGATGTGCAAATCAGAAAGTAAAGCACTTGTCAAATCTCTCTCTTGTTCTCTGTCCTCTTTTTCACAATATTAATAGTATTCTTACTCGTCTATGCAGAAATTTCTTAGTATTAATCAGAAGAGACTTTCTCAATATCTAATTTACAGGAAGTATTATGATAGAGATTCATGAGACTTACTGACAAAATACCTAGTGCAGCAGTTCAGTAACCTTTTAATTTTCTAAAATACCTGAACTCTATTCATTGTGAGGAGTTGCATAGTAAACAGTGTCCATTCAAGTAACAGTATCAAAAATTGTCCCCAAGACACTGAGCTGTGTTGATATTTCAAAGTACTGCTCCTGTTCTCCACAGCTTCAGCACTTAGCCTCTACCCTGCTCTTTGTCAGCTTCATGCTTGGGAAATGTCACTGAAGCGACAGCTGGTGAAGGCAAAGAGCAGAGAGGAAGCACTGAAAAATGCTTGAGGCATGTGCCTGTGTCGTAGGGAGAGAAGAGATCAGAAATACAGAAAACAATACATGACTTTTTCAATCCTCAACGTGTTGCATTCTATGAAAAAGACTGTTAATATTGGTTGCATTTAAACGTACGTGCAAAACAGGCAGCGTATTTGTTAGAACTCCTTGCCGTTCTTCAATAATGCAGCAACAAGGAAGATTATCCTTTCTCCTACTCCAGGGTGACGTCATTGTACTGATAAGTAGGACTTAGGAAAGGTTTATGTTCTTAGCACTAGATTTAAAGAATATAATGCTCCTTTTAATATAGTAATTTCTAGCTCTATTAATTTTCAATGTTTATCTTGCAAGATCATTAGGAAATTCAGAAATCATCTTTCTTGTTTGAGAGAAAAAGAGTGGGGTGATCTAAGGATAAATAAGCTCATGGCTGTGGAGTTCCTCTACCACTGTATCACATCTGGCAAGTATCCGCAAGGTCTTTCAAAGTGATATGCTGTAAAGTTGCTCAAAAATGCAGTCTTCAAAAAAATCAAACATATTGTTAAAATTTTAGTGTTGAAGCTGGTAGTAATTATTGAGTACTTGAGTTGTTCCCTAATAGAACAGATGTTTTTAATTTACTATTTCACATTGTAAATTTTCACATTAGACATCATACTGGATCAAGATTAAATATCAGTGACAGGACACTTGTTCTTTCCTTTTAATCAGAAGAAAACAGATATTATTTTACCACGTTCTGCATCTTACTCAGATTCACTTTGACTCAATCTCCTTACAGAAATTGCTGAAACCTCTCCAGAGTTCTTCATGGACCATTCATTCATTATTGTCTCAGTGCTCTCGCACAGTTATATTAAGTTGTATTTAGTGGATGTAGAAAAAGAAAGATTAAGAGTTAGCTCTTCTGGATGGGCTATATGGCATCTGGTATAGCTCAAGTTGGATTCAATGGGAGGGAGCCCAATCCCTAAAGAACAATTCATCCTGACTTATTGCACGAACTGCATGTAAGTGTTTGAGAATTAAATACTTATGCAAAAGCAAACTAAATATCCCATAACAGTATCATCAACTATGCAGCAGAACACAAAGTTTGGTAATCATACATAAAAATCCGGATTGTTTGGCACGGTAAATTTGCCCTTAATTTTTGGAGCAGGTAATTGCGCCTGATCTTCAGATTGCCTGACACTTTGTGATATTAATCTGTGCCTTAATGCTGTTATAACTTGACCAAACCTTGACTGTCTGGATTTCAGGTTTTGTGAATTGTGCATATTCAATAGGTTCTTGAGGGTTTTGTAAAGGAGATGGAGAGAGAAAGGTGCAGCTAAAAACATTGCATCTTTTCTGACAATAAGATTAGAAGCTGTATTGTTTTGCCCCAGTTAAAATTTAACCCTCTCTTCTCTGAAGTGTATGCCTGTTTTATTGAATAATCCTTGTGCTTCCATCAGGTGAAAGTGGAATTTAAGGAGAAGGCAAAAAGGAATCACAGAATCATAGAATGGCTTGGGTTGGAAGGGACCTTAAAGATCATCTAGTTCCAACTCCCCTGGAAATTACTTTGGTTCAGATATGTACACTTGTGTCCTGCATGTGGAAAGTCACCTAGAAATTTCGAATTTCCAAGGTTCTGAGGTACTTATCAGTCCACCATAAGTATTTACTTGTTCTCTGAAGAGTTGGGCTGCCACAAATGTTTTTCTTGCTATGCTCCCCTTATGATAATTTCAAGGAGTAATCATCTGGCAACTCTTCTGCTCTTTGAAATGTCTGCCATCATTTGTTACTGCTGCCATAACTGAGTCTGCTATCTGATATTGGTATTTCCCCATCTGGACATTAAGGTGAGCTTTCTCTTAAAAAGCATATTTTCTTGGGCTCTACTGAGGTTGAAGTTAAACTAGATGTGGCTGCTTTGTGGTTAGGTGAGCTGATGTGGGTATTTCTGTAGAGATGCTTCACAGTCTGCACTAACCAGGATGGCAAAAATGATATCTATGTAGCTATCCACTGACATGCAATTGTTACCACACGGTGCAGTCACTGCCCAGCCCAGATCTGGTAAGAAAAATTTGACAAAGTTGCATGTGCTGTGCATTTGTGAGAGGAGAGCTGTCCTTGAAACCTGGTTCAAAGATGATTCACCCTCAAAGGAGTCAAAGTCCTAGTTCAGGTAAGGTAGCTGCCAAACACAGAATTTTGTCAGCAACTTTTAAAGGTGCCTCTGTCTTAAATTATATTTTCTTCTGATTCATAGTTTTCACTTCTTTCCAGATGAAAAATTTTTGCCTCTCTTTTAGCACCTTTCTCTTACTGCTAATTCTCACCTTCTTTTCTTCTGTATGGAATTCTGTTTTTAAAAATGAATATACTAGGGTATTGACTCCTTTAAATTCATGGTGAATACCTCAAAGTTCAGACTAAGAGATTTTTTTCCCCCTATTGTTTCTGCATTAAGTATACTGGAAACTTTTCAACAGAATTTTTATTATATTTGAAAAAGTAAGATTTTTCTCAACTGATTTTTCCAAGTCAAAATTACTTAGCAAATCTGAAAAATAATGTCTTCACGGCTCATCAGCACAGTATTGACCCAGAACTGACAGATATTCTACCTACAGGGAAGTCACTGACTTCAGGAAATTAACCTTGTGAGAATATTGATAGAAATGGGGTTAGGAAAATAGCATGCAAGGCAAGTATCTTTTCAATCTTTTGATTTATTGGCAAAATGTTGTGGGGAATAAAAGAAATTGCTTACTAGGCTCCACCACTTTATTGAAAGGATGCAAAGGAAGTGTGAAAAGTGGAATGTGTGGGAATTAGAGTGAGAGCACAGTATTTTGTTGCTGGCAGATGCGTGCTAGGCTTCACCATTTTACTGGGGTGGTACAATTCGGTTGTTATGACACATCCAGGAAGAAAAACAGAAAACACGAGCTGGAGGCTTGGAGAAAATTAAATGATGATGACTCAGAACTTACACCCCAAGTAAAATGAAGATTGCACCAATTTGTTTAGCAAACGAATCTAAAGCACATATGAAGAAATGAGCTTCCAATTCATTGAAGGTTTGCACTGATCTTCAGATGAAGGGGGTAATAGTAGAAAGCTAGTGTCAAGGTGAAAGGCAAGGATGATTACAGATGAACTGCAAGCTGAGCTTAGGTTTTTGCTGTCATTCTCTTTTCAAAGTATTCTTTTTGTTCATTGTGCAGTGAGCTCTACATCTGCTTCTACTGGAAACCAGGGAAAAGTGTTTCTGTGCCTAAAAGTGTTATTGTTTGACTCGTTTGGCTGGGAGAATGAGTCTCAAGTAACCTATGAACTCTGTGCCATATCCTTGCAGTAAGCAGAGGGCCTGCTGGGGTGATCTACTTAACTTGCCATTAAGTTTTATGTAACTGTTATAGTATTGTTTAAAAACGGTTTGTGGGATTCTCTGCAATAATATGGCATATATTAACTTCTGGTTTGAAAGTAGTAGCCAATTTTTATCCCTTATGTAAACAGATCTATTTTTATTGTATTTACTGAACTGTCTTCCCAAGTTTGATAGACTATCACTTATAATTTATTATCTTTACTGCAATGTGGCCTTTTGCTTAAAACTTTAACCCTTGCAGTTGTTGAGTTATACGTGGGCGAGGTTCTAAAAAATATTTCGTTGGATCTGAATTGTTACCTAAATCAGAGGATTTCAAAAGCATTTTAAAAGGTGAATAAACATCATTGCCTCATTTTCACACATGGTGAAAGTAAGACAAATACAGATAAAATTAGTTGGTTCAAGGTTATGTAAACAAGTGAGTTCCATAGCCAGAAATAGTCATATCCCTCCCAGCTGCTTTACTATCTATCCATTATCTACCTGAAGAAACACTTTGTCTGTCCTCTGAAATCTAAAATGTTTACACCAATTAGGCTTCTCATATTCGAAAGTTTAGCTTCTGAATTCTTGGAATGCACAGAAAGGGACTGTGCTAACCATAATTGTGTAATGCTGGACTCATAGGTTTCAGTATCTCGCCATTTCTTTTTATGGGTGCAAAATTGATAATTAAATTTTCTGAACGTATGACAAATTGGTTAGCAGCAAGATCCTCTCACACAGCATATCAAGAAACCAGGTGACTGTGGGTTTGATTCTGGAAGTAATCCGTCTCCAGAATTCTTGAGCACTTTAAGTAGCAGTTATAATTGCCAGGTGTTGAAAGGCAAGATGGTGGTCTTGTTATTGTTACCAGAGAAATTCATGTCTTTCTGTCTTTGCCACAGAAGCTGTAATATTGTCTACCCCAGATGATGTTGTGTTATGGAGCATATCGTCCCTTATCTTCTGAAAGCAGAGTCTCAAAACTTACTGAATACAGGGCAGCCTACAGGGCACTGTGAGCTTCATTTCATATTTTTATGCATCATGAAGACAGTGCTAGTCTCCTTGGTGGATTATCAAGAGGGCAAAGGCTACATTACCCCACTGCTGATGCCTGTGGTCACATAAAGGCACAATCAGTGCAACATTAGTGCCTCTGGCTTACAGCTCTAACATACTGATGTTCTAAAAGGATGGGTAATAGATAACAGCAGCCACTCTGTACCACGTGTCACCTGAGGCAAAGGGTACGTGTCATTCCCTTTACTAGTACCTGGCAATATCGAACTCTGTTTATCACCAGCCACTTGGCAATAAGAACTATTCTTGGTCAGTGCTTTGCTGCTGCTCTGCTCAGCAGCTGCTCTGGAATTTCTGCAGCTCACAAAAATGAGGCAATTTCTGTTGCTTCAGTGAGAGCAGGAAGAGGGTAATGATTCTCTGGAAGGGCACTTAGGGTTGGAAAAAAGGAATGGAGGGTTACATTCCCAGTTTCTGTTGCATGTTGTTCTCTCTTGCTTCTGGTTTGGGGCCGAACCTACACTAAGTTAACTTGGGCTGATACCTAGACAGTTTACTTAGAAATTTGGGTATTCTATGTTCTTTTACCGACCGCATACATTTTGGTGCATATTGGCATATTCATAATGTAAAAGCTCAAGGTTATTTCTGTCAAAATGATCAGTATTAACTCTCTTACTAGACTGTGCCACTGGGAGTTAGATTGGTGCTGAAACGTGTTCTTACTGTGTCTGTTGTCTGAATCCAAACTTCCAGTGTTAACATTGGCTTAACAATCTTTCTGTTAAAAAAAATACAAAGAGCTCATATTTCAAAATAAATCTCCTGAGTTGTACTTTATTTTACAGCTGACACAGCTGAGATTTTAAGCAGCTGAATGCACATATAATGCATTTTAAGAAGTGACATTGCTATGGTTATGAGTTACACAACAATATGATGTCAGCCCTCTGATTGGTGCCATGGTATTTAGCAATGCCACTTGGACAGGAAAGTTCACACACAGAAGCCTGTCCAACAGTTCTAAGAATTTTATATCTTTTGAAGTATTCAATATATTTCTTTATGTGTTGAGGCACTGGCCTTCCAAAACCCTTGTTTTCATTTTCCAGCAATCTCAGTGAACTGGGGGTCATTGGATTGTTTGCTTTCTCACTGGCTGCACTGAAATCAAGCAGCCATCAGCTGAATTACTATAGTTTAAATGTGTCTAAAAGGAATTCAAAGCAGTACTTTAAAACAACATTATTACTGTGCTTTCAACATAGCATGAGGATATAACACAAACTAAGAAGTAGAAGTGATTCACAGAAAAGATGGATTTTCAGTAATGGCTGAAAAGAAATGATGGGACTTTCAAATTTCAGCTACCTGCTTCAGCCACAGGTTTTCTGTGGTTATGGTTGTTTCAGCAAGAAAATAATCTACTTTTGATACAAATTAGGTTTTAATTTTCCAAGGTATCTCTCCATCTCCTGAGACTATAGGGAAACAACAAAATGAAAACTTCATCAAAATATTATCAAACTATACTGGCATTATCACAATGATAGCCTATCAATCCTTTTGTCTGAAAGAAAAACACAAATTGAGGTCAGTTAGGATGGACTTGACTAACAAAATAATATTTATCTGTTTAGATTGTCCAGAACCAACATTTTTCCAAGTGTTGTGTACAATAGAGTGATGCAGGATGGAGAAAGGAGGAGAGAAACCAGGTGACATGACAAGTGGCTTTTTATTTAGTAGATTATTGTCCATTGCAAACAAGGCTTCTTGTGTGAAAAACATTATGTTTCTATAGTGACTGGTGAGAAATGCTCTGGTGGTCTCTGCTAACACTCACATAATAAAATCACTTGAATGAAGTCTCATCCAGCTGGTAGTTTGACTGACTACCCACGGATGGATAAGCCTGATTCATGTCATTACGTAAGACAGGAAATTGCTGAAGGCTTAGCATACACCTCTGAGATGACAGGGTGCCCTTGCAGCCAGGAGGCCAAATAGTATCCTGGGGTGCAGTGGGAAGATTGTGGCCAGCAGGTCAAGGGAGGTGATCCTCTCCCTCTACTCGGCCCTAGTGAGGCCACATCTGGTTTGCTGTGTCCAGTTCTGGGCTTCTCAGGACAAGAAAGAAAAGAAGCTACTGGAGAGGGACTAGTGAAACTCACAAAGATGATGAGGGGTCTGGAGGATCTCTCTTAAGTGGAGAGACTGTGGGAGCTGGGCTTGTTTAGTGTAGAGAAGAGAAGGCTGAGAGGGGATCTCATTAGTGCATACAAATATCTCAAAGGCGGGTGCCAAGGGGAGGGTGCCAGACTCTTTTCGGTGGTGCCCAGTGACAGGACGAGCATCAGTGGCCATAAACCAAAGCACAAGATGTTTCACCCCAACATGAGGAAGAACTTCTTGTCATTGAGGGTGGCAGAGCACTGGGACAGGCTGCCCAGTAAGGTTGTGGAGTCTCCCTCTTTGGAGACATTCAAAACCCACCTGGATGCGTTCCTGTGTCACCTGTTCTAGGTGAGCCTGCATTGGGAGTGGGGTTGGACTGGATGGTCCAATCCCAGAGGTCCCTTCCATGCTGTAATTCTCTGAGCCCTGAGAGGTATTAGCACAACTACAGTACTTGATGAACTTTTTCTGAACAGATTTAGGGGTTTGCTGTACCACCTTTCATGGGTTCCTTCATTAGCTGAAATGGAAAATGAATGTTTGTATGTTCTTTCTTAATTGTTTTTAAACTTTTCATCTTTTCATCAGATGTCATGACTGAGAGATTTCAATAATTTAAAACTTTAAATGTTTCTGAACTGAATTCTATTTTTCATGAGCCGCTTGACAACAAACCATATTCTTGCTCAGTGCTTTGCTGCTGTCCTACACAGGAGCTGCTCTGGAATTTCTACAGCTCACAAGAAGGAGGCAGTTTTTGTTGCTCTGACGAAAGTAGAAAGTGGATAATGATCCTTTAGAAAGTTGTTTAGATTTGAACAAAAAGAGAGGAGGATTACATTGCTTTTGTTTTCAGCTCTTTCGGCAAAAGTGGGTTTTTGTTCAGGTGAGGTAGTATATATGCTGTTGCTGCTCTTGAGGTAGGGGCACACTTGCAGCTGTATGCTTTGTAGCTGGTTTTGCCTTTTTCCTTCATCTTTACCTGTATAAAGTGAATATACTATTTCACTGTATCTCTAAGTTAAATTCATTGACATTTGTATTCTGTTTTGAACATGGAAAGTACGATCAGAAATGTTAAAATTATTTTGGAAAAAAAAGTCCTTTCTGTCTCCAGTTGGATGTGCAATCACTAGGGAAAAAAAATTACAAAAGCTCAGAGAAATGGGTGATTTCCTGGGATATTGGAGCATATAATGTATTTGTCCAAAGGCTGCAATCAAATACTACTATGATGAGCACTTTAGAGGTGTTTATAAGGAGAATATTAATTCTTACTGTCTGCAGTGTTTGGATCTTGGAAGTCAATAGGGCATGAGCACCCATTACACAGTGAAGACAGAATAAGTATTTGAATGACTCTTTTTTCTTCTTCCAAAAAGTGTGTATTCTTTATAACTATTGATACAATTTTTTGTTAAAAACTTTAGACATTTACTGATAGGCTGTATCATAATGAACAACTCATTCACTTGTGACCAAAATTAGGGTAATATTTCCTGATTTTAAGGAGTTCTTAAAGACACATTTTCAGTCACTGGTTCTTTCGTTAAACTATTCTGTTTGCATTGCAAAATGTTTAAAAATGAGTTTAATTATTTATCATTGCATGAAGTAATACCTTTTAATAAAGCTTACTCTTTATATTACAACATATTCTGAATTATTCCAGTAAATTTTGGTGCTATCAGGTAGTCTCATTGCAGGGGAGACAAGGTCTAAGTCACAAGTACTTGAAACTCTAAAATAAGACTTCCTAAATAAGTTTGAGAGAATTTAATTTGCCTGGTTAGAAGACAAAGAAAACAGTGAGATACGCATTGTCTCCAACTTCCTGCAATGATTATAATTTTTCTTATATTCGATATTCATCCAGTATTGTTTTTGGTGCATGCTTATGCTTTAGCGTCTTGCAAATGAGGTGAGTAGAAAGGTAGAATTTACAGTACTTATTAACCACTGTCTGTTGCAGAATGCCCCTTAGAATATTTATTCAAATTCAGCCATCATTATTTTTAGTTCACTTGGGAAATTATTAGCTTTCATCTGATGCCTCACATATTTATGCTGGAAATAAGAAGATTTCATACTAAGCGTATTAGTATGTTTAACGTCAGAGAGGAAGCCAACTCATTATGCCAATTCTTATTTTGAAGAGCTTTTAATAGTGACAGCTTTGTCACAAGTAGTCAATAAGGTCCATAAGCAAAATTTAGACAAGTAGCTAAGGACCCTGACTTGTATTTCCAAAGATGCTGAGGCAACTAAAAATGCAGGCATATGTCTAGAAGGATTAGAATAACAAAACAAAACAAAACCAAACCCCTGCCTAGGATCACCCATAATTGATTTTGGTGGAAATTAGATACATGACTGCTTTTGAAAAATCTCTTGAGTGTCCATCTGCCTCTCTAGTGCCTAAAACACATTGAGAATCTGACTCATATGCCTTTAGGAGACTCCAAGGTCTCAATGCTTATTCATGAGACTCATGATAATTTTTGAAAATAAGAGTAGCACTTCTAAAAAGTTAGTTTTCAGTCTTTTAGATGTAGCCATCTACCTGCCACAAAATCGAGACTGATTTAAGCACTTCAGCAAACAGTTGTTTATGAACCTCAGCAAATTAGAGAGATGGGCAATCACCAGCTGTATGAAGTTTAACAAGGGCAAGTGCCAGATCTGCACCTGGGATGGGGCAATTCTGGTTATGTTGTACAGACTGGGGAATGAGAGTCTGGAGAGCAGTGCTGCAGAGGGACACCTGGGGGCCCTGGTCAATGGCAAGTTGAACATGAGTCAGCAGTGCCCTGGCAGCCAGGAGGGCCAACCCTGTCCTGGGGGGGATCAGGCAAAGCATCACCAGCTGGTTGAGGGAGGGGATTATCCTGCTCTGCTCTGCACTGAGGTGGATATCACGTGCAGTTTTGGGCACCACAATATAAAAAAATATTAAGCCATTAGAGAGTGTCCAAAGGAGGACCATGAGGATGGTGAAGGGTCTAGAGGGGAAGCTGTATGAGAAGAAGCTGAGGACACTTGGTCTGTTCAGTCTGGAGAAGAGGAGACTGAGGGGACATCTCATTGTAGTCTTCAATATCCTCATGAGGGGCAGTGGAGGTGCAGACACTGTTCTCCTTTCTCTTATGAGAAGACTGGAGGAAACGACATGAAGCTGTGTTAGGGGATGTTTAGACTGGACACTAGGGAAAGGTTTTTACCCAGAGGGTGGTTGGGCACTGGAACAGGCTCCCCGGGGAAGTGGTCGCAGTACCAAACCTGTCTGAGTTCAAGAAGTGTGTGGACAATGCTCTCAGGCACATGGGGTGACTCTTGGGCTGTCTGTGTAGGGCCAGGAGTTGACTTGATGATCCTATTGGGTCTTTTCTAACTCAGCATATTCTGAGATTTAATGAAGAACTGATAATGAATGGTAGATCAACTTTAAAATTACACCACAAACCTTTCAAGTTGGTTTGAGTAATGTTAAAAATGATGTGCAAGTACCCTTTTCAGATCAGGGACTAGTAGTATCTCTTCATTGCTCAAAAAACCCTTTTTGAGCAGAAAGAAAAATATCAGAAGTTCAGCTGGTAGTTCTTAGGAAAAACAGGTGACTAGTCAGAAAGCAGTGGGAATCCAGTCAAGGGAAAATATTTGTGGCGCAATGATACTTATGGCCAAAAGACCTAGGAAAATCAATGATCGATGTTTTCTTTAGTGAGCATAGAGAACTCATGCCATAGACTTCCTCAGACTAACTCCCACTATCCTCAATGAACTGAGCCAAAGCCAATAGAAATTAACAGATAACCTTGAGTAAGTATCCTTGGACTCCTGATTTTAAATTATGAAGTGAAGAAACTTCTGGACAGGGCCAGCCTGTATTAACATTACTATTTTCCCCTTCTTCGTCATCATCTCTGTCCCTATTTTATTATGCTACATATTAGCTTTTTCTTGACATTGTCTCTTTCTTCTGCCGTATGAAAGTGTAGAGATACACTTAAAAGATTATTACATCCTCAAAAAAAAAAAAAGAATCAACAAGGCATTCCCACCAGTTTCATAATTCAAATATAATCATTTTGCATTCAAAATCTTTTGCAGGTTATTTGATTCTTGATGGGCAGGGATGGGTCAAGCCTTATTTATTAAAAAAAAGTTTGGTTTTTTTCACAGATCTGAACCTCATCTGTTTCACATCAGAGTATAAATTTCTGTTTGAAAAGAAGAGCAGACGATAAGAATACTCAAGAATTCTGCTCTTTTTTATTAGTCTTCATCTTAGTGATAACAGGAAATAGTTGTATTTTATTGCATCGTCCTACTGCTTTCAGAAACTGAAGCAAAATGACTATGAAATAAATAGAGTAGTTGACTTAATGCCATTAGAGCTGCAGTTGTAGAATTTCATTCCATTGTTTGGAGAAAGAAAAAGGTCAAATTTGACAAAATAGCTTTCTACTTTTTTTGAATGAAGAGTTTATCTTGACCATTCCACTTTTTGAAATGTTTGTGTCTTGTGATAACTATATTAAGTCTACTGTATGTAATTCCTGAAACAGTAGTGGAACTTGTCAGTGTATGAAATCACTCATGGTACCTCATACGAGATCACCCTTCATGCCTTTTAAACACAGAAGTAAATACATAACTGTGAAGTGAGAGAATGTTGTGGAAACAGTAGCCTCGTTTCTATCCCCTTTCCCTCAAGCCAAACCAATCGGGAACAGAACGATGCACAATATTAAGAGTACCTTGAAATAAACTATATGCATATTTATTCATAGAAAACATAAATAATCCTGTCTTGTTTTTAGTGCTGTACTCTGCTTCAAAATAATGCAGTTATTGAAAAAGATTTAGCTGAACAACCTGAAGGACAGTTTCTCTCTCCATAGATGGTTTGGAAATATTAATGGCTGTGATTAGTGCTCCCTGCAAAGGGGTCACTTTAGAGAAGACCACAAAATACTGCTATCTTTGAAGTCAGTCTGTGCTTTTTCTATATTGCCTTCATGAAGGGAGGAACTGAAGTGAGGAAGGTAGAGGTGCTTTATGCTGTTGTTTCAACTCATTGAATGGCTTACAGCCATAGGGGATATTCTTTCTTAGTTCTGTCAGGTTATTGCTCTTATACATGAGCTCATTAGGTCACCAGTAGCAATTTTTATAATCTTCAAATTCCTAGAGTGGTTTGGGTTGGAAGAGACCTTTAAAGATCACCTAGTCCAACCCCTTGCAATGAGCAGGGACATCTTCAACTAGATTAGGTTGCTCAGAGCCTGGTTCAAAGTGACCCTGAATGTTTCATTGCCTGAGTATCTCAAAACTGTATGCCTGTTGTATCAATAAGTGTCTCAAAACTGTATTTTAGCAAAATTCTGTGTCCCTTGTCCATGATGCTACTGTGATAAAATGCATGGTATTTAACAGAGAAAACATTTCTTTAATGCATTTGATATTTAGATGTTACTCTAGGTTTTAAATATTATTACAATTGTCTCAATTTCTTAAAATACTACTGGGAGATGAATATTCATAGAAATAGAAATGGACCTGTGTGAACAGCAGTGCAAAAATTGCTTCATTACTTATGCACAGATAAGTGCACCTTGTCTTATTATGCAGGAATAAAACATGAAAGAATTTTACTTCTTATGGCATGTAAGAGTATATTCTATCTATTGTATCAAGAAAGAAAAGCTAGATAAACTTTTCCCTTGTGCTTTTGTAGTCTCAGATTGGAGTGCTTTCTCTAACAGGACTCACACCTAGTCAGACCAAGGCCTGGGAGTTCTTTAAAGGCCAAAGGAGCAGCTCTAACTGGTGTTACCCACATGGGGCATGTTCTGGATTTTGCTTGACTGTATTATACCCTAGTAGCTAAGGGTAAATAAGCTTGGATTTGCTTTGATCTGAAATGTGGTTCATAGGAGTGCATCCTTACCTCTACACTGAGGTTCATTGTGTGGTTTTAAATGGATGCATCCCACCAAAATTTAGGCTCTTAATGGAAGGTCCTTGCTTAACTCAATTACCTAGCCTAAGGATAGGACTGCTTAATTTAGTGGAGAAGGAAAAGTATGTCCTATAGGGTATTCATAACTTCACGAGAGCTCTGAGCTTGTTAGTCCCCTCACTGACTGCAGGGTGAGCTTGGCTGGGTTCCTAACTCAGAATTTCCATTTAAGTGCCCAAAAGTAGGTGGAATGAATCTGAACCAGAATCTTCTTATATTTGACCAAACTCTGTCTTTATCATTCAGAAGGTTCATTCTGTAGGTGAATAAATGAAAAAGGTGTATGTCTAGAAAGACTTGAAATTAAAAGTCTTTTCAAAAGACATGAAAGAAACAATATAGTCAATAATGTAAAGTGCAATGTATCATTTCTGATACATCTAACCTTCTTTGTTTAAATAATGGAGGTATAAGAACATCGCCTATTCTTCCTACATCTTTATTGTCCCTTGAAAACAAAGAAAAAAAAACCCAAAACCAAATCACCAAAAAACATCACAAGATGTTCTCCAAACTGAATCCCAAAATGTAAGTAGGATTGTAAAGCAAATTTTTCACTAGTACCTGTTTTTCATTCAGCACCCATTGATTTAGAGTAAAATGCCAGAAACAATTAGAAAAAAACCAGAAGTATTCTGAAAGCAAATATATGGTGTTTTTGCATTTAATCTTAGCTATATATTTCAGAAATAAACATGGCTTTTATTCAGGACATGTATCTGCCAATAATACATCTGATTAAACTAGGAAAATTAGACATACTATCAGTAGCTTGCTCACAAATTACACAAGGAGAAATTAGATACATTTTCAGTAGCTTGCTCTCAAATTTCTTCAGTCTATGAGTCACCAGATTCTTCCTGCCAAACTAAATATGTCTGTGAAAGGCTGGAAAGTTTAATGGAAAGAAACATAAAACTTGAAATACGTAGGAAAAACTAAAGTTTTTTTCATGGAAGACCTGTTGACTAGTAATTCAGGAATTCAGGGGATGTAGAAACAAATTATTACATCTTACTTGTCCACAGAAGTTTCAAGGTATGAAACGTATTCAATTTAAGTCTGCTATGTTAACCTAAAATAGATGTCCTTCTTAGCTTTTATGGAACCTGAAGTAATCAATGAAGACTCACAAAAAAAAATGATGTAAAAATTTCATTATAAGAGTAGAAACTCATGTCCAATCATTTTGATGGGGCTGAGATAAAAGAAACCTTCAGTATAGTTAATGCAAGTCTGAAAAAAATCCTTCTTGTGTAAATTGGATTTATTATACATGGTACAACACAGCCATCAAACATAATTATCAGTGTACTCATCTTTTCAGATCCACAACCAGAATGGCATCTTCTCTACAATTTTGCCCACAACATGTAGACTTTTTATACTTTTGTGTAAACCATACATTTTAAAGTAATCCTTAGAATATGGACTCATGAAATACAGATTTTGTGTGAGTAATTTAAGCTTTTATCCATTGCCTTAGTAGGATATGGCTGTTAATTAATGTTCTTTTGAAGTCAAAACAATTGTCAATATTATTTACTCTGCTTAATAATTCCTGTTTATGGGATTAGCTGGTATTAAGTGTTTATATTTTGGAAATAGTAAATAAATATTCCTAGAATATTTGTTTTAAGAAACAAGCATAACTTTTGTTCACTGAGCTGGATTGAGTCAGAATGGTTTAAGGCAACCTCTCCTTTTTTCTGCATACTCAGCCTTGTGTTAATTTCTGCCCAAGACACAAAGACATAAACACTATAGACCAAGAGTTCTATACAAAAAAACCCAAAAAACCAAACCAAAACACAAAATTTCGGATTTGTATGTGAGTCATAATTTGCTAATACAAGTGCTTTAGCAGGACAGTCTTTCTCTACTTCCACACTTTTATGGGCACATAAGGAAGCAGAAGGGTCTGCTATGTGGAAGTATTCTCTTACTCTAGAAGAGCTATGTTAGGTTAATGGGAAGCCTGGGATCACAGCTAAATTTCAAAAGTAAGATGGGAAATATTTAAATAGTCTGTAGATTCAGGCAAAAAGGAAAAAAAAGAGAGAGGTGAGCTCTAATTTATTTCTTTGATAAAGGGAATTTATTCTAGCTTTCACTAGGAAAGGATTTAACATGAAGTAAACAAACTTGTATTCTGTCTTTTAAGAGCAAGAACTTTGAAAATAAATTAAATTTGTCTGCACGTGAGATTCAGAAATCAGAAAACACAGCAAGTATCTCAGACTTGGGTCTGATTTTTGTAGGAATTTAAATGTCTATAAACTGGAGTGATCCACGGGTCAGCACGTGGTATGTTCCTCCAAAGATTATAGATGTGTAAAAATTCTTAGAACCTCATTCACTGATGCAAATGTGAAATATGCCTGTCAATACCTAACAATTAGACCGAGTACTTGAGATTTATCATTCATAGTGGTTTTGCATTAAATGCACCACAAAGAAAGTATGAATTCATGGCTTTTTCTTTCTTTTGACACTGAAGTTCCTGTGGTCATTACCAGAGATAAATTTAGCATAAATTCTTAAATAAGTATACATTTGTGATATTTCTTTTGTCTTGATTTCTAGACTGAGAAATTACTTAACTGTTGGCTATCACTTTCATTTGTTGTCACATTTTTAACAATTAATCTTGTACCACAGGGAAATATTAAAATTTAGGTATGGTTTAATAAACAGGCTTAGGTAGATCCTTTTTTAGCAAAACTCTGAGATGAAAATGACTTTAGGTCTCTACTTGATTTTCAGTGATGTGAGAGGGTTTGAAGCATGCATAAGAGCTAAAGTGCTGAATAAGCCCTAGAGAAATGGCTGTATGAACTTTTGTCTTTGAACGAGCACTCTGTATAGATCATGCTAGATGCAACTAACAAGCAGTTAATGCAAAAGGTTTTAATTAAGAGTGTAGTTCTGCTAACCTGAATAATTTGCTTTGTGACTTGCTGCTGTTGATCAAGCATTTCAAATGCATTATTAATACCAGAACAGACGAAGAGGTCTATATGCAAAGGTTTTGGCCAATTGCATAAAGCATATGCCAGAATTGAAGTCAGTAAAGGGTTTTTCTTGGTATTTAAGATTCAGTGGAAAAGTAAGAGGGGCAACTATGCCAAGAATTAATGCTGATCTTGCCAAGTGCTTCTTCGAGTGACTTTATCCAACATGAGACTAAACAATGTATTAAATACATAGAGGAGTTAGGGAATCAAATGTCAAATAACAGCTTCCTGTTATATGAGGCCAAATTTGAAACTTGATCTAGTGCATAAAAAAAGGTAAACATAATAAAAAACATTAGCATCTCTAACATCTAACAGATAATAGGGACACATATAAATCTAACTTCTGGAGAAACTGTACTTATTTGGTTTTGATAGCGGACACTTTTTGCATAGATGTTTCTGGCTGAAATTTTGATCAATGATTTGTTTCCAGTCACTTCATTAAAATTATCATGGCTACTACAGTCCCTCTTAATGAAAAGGTTGAAAAAGTATGAAATCCTTGGCGATCTGAGAAAGTAGCTTTAAAGAAGACCTGTTAGCAGGGTCTAAATTTAATGTGTTTGTCTAAATTTAATGTGTTTTAGAGACTGAATCCTCCTAGATGCGCTGTGTGATCCATGGACAAAGAAGGCAAACCTTTCTCTCCTTTATTAAAGAGGTAACTTAAGAAGATTAACCTCACTAAACTAAGGTTAGTCTTTATGAGCGCTCCCTGGCCTTTACTAATGAGGTAAAAACCGAGAAAATTCTTTCAAAGACTGGTGTATTTTTAGAGAACTTCCTCAATGTTTACTACCAGGGGCAACAAAGCACACATCAAATTTATGTGTCAGCTGTTTGACTTTACAGTGATTCCAGAAGTCAGAGCTGTTCTTTTTCTTACAGAGAAGTAAACGTGCCTATAGTTCTGGTTCCCTGACCCTGCAGACTTGGCTAAAGCACATCTGAGCTCCTTTCCAGGTTAGTTTTCCAGTAAGAAAGAAGGAATCTGGGGATAAAAATTGAGGAATATACTCAAATCTTCCATGGATACAGTATTTGGACATGAATGGGGCATGTAGCCAGACCAAGGAACTTAAAAACACTCTCAGATCTCGCTGTGTGAACCTAGCCAAGATGACCAGCATTTGTTTGCAAAGATTTGTAAGACTGTCACCGGCACCACAGTCTGTGTGTGTCCATGGCAGCTTTTCAGCATGCCTCTGCTGGGCTTCTAACATTAACGCTTCCTTCAATCAGGGATGCAGAGGAGCTAATGACTCATCGCTCCTACAGGTATGGAGTACTTAAAGAACTGAGTGCCATGCCATCTTTTGTAATTACCTTGATAGGTTTGACAGGCCTAGAAACTTTAATAACATCTTAAAAGCAGACTTCCTGAAGTAAACAAGAAGGTCTTCACTAAAGGGAAATGGAAGAAGCAAAATGTAATTGCCTAGTGCTATGCCACTTATTTCCCCTTATCTAAGGCTGCAATTCCTCCACATATACCTTAGTTCTCCAAAGCAATGAGGTCTGATGACAGCTCTCATTACCCAAAATTATGTTACGGGTCTTATCCTGATTTTCAGATGATTAGAAACTAATAGTCTTACACTGCACAGCTGGGGATTTTCCAAAGACAACAAAATTTTTATTGTCCTATTGGACTAAAAAATGTGGTAAAAATCTGCAGTAATTCTCCACAAAGCAGTTGACACAGGGAACATTAAACTGGACACCAGAAAAACCCATCTTTTATGGGATTCACTGTTTTACGTATGAAAGCATGTGCTAGATCATTCTCCATTCTCTGAAGAATATCAGAGGGACTCCACTGTCTCAGGTATCTAAATTCAGCTCTGTCTTTTCTATGCAAGTGATGCTTCAGAAGATTCAACACAAGACCAAAACTGTATTTTTAAGAGAAAAAAAAGTAGAGTTTTGATTCATGAAGTTGATTGTTATGATTTCAAATAAGTATTGCCATCTAACTGGGTTTTAGAAATTAGAAGACTGAAAATGTCTTTATTGGCAGCCGGGTGTGTTGTTAGCCAGACTGCTATGTATGTACTGGAAAAGGAAAAGGTATTTTCTAAGGAGAAGAAACTAGATAAAACCAGAATATAGCATTTTCTCCTTAGAGAAAACTACATGAGCTTTCCTTTCTCATGGTAGTAATAGTTCTCAGAAAACAGTATGTGCAAGCATTATTGTCCGCCAAATTCAACAGGTATGGGGAAAGAAATAAACTTTTTTTGCTGACTAATCTACAGAGTAAATTCCAGTGATAAGACTAGACTATTTCAAGCTAAATTTCCCCCTTCCTAGGCTACCACTTCCATAAATTTCCTGCCAGTTGTCCTTTTAGTTGTTCCAACATTCGCTGCCACCAGCATCATGGGAGACCTTTCTAGACATTAAAATTCAAATGAACATTGAAGTCATCCCCCTTTGCTTCATGACTCTTGAGTTCAGAGGTTCTGAGGCTAGAGAAACATTAATTGAGAAAAGCGGTGTTTGAGTGTAGCCACTTGTGTAGCAGTGGCCAGTCTCTCTGTTGTCTTCTTCTAACAAAACCTAGCATACAGGAACTTGAGTGGCAGAAGTTCTCCTAGGGAGATGTTCCTAGATAACAGGTGGCAACAAACTGATTTTCCCTGGTGAATCATGGGCGAAAAAGAAGCTGCCTGAGAAGCAGCCAGTGCCTGTGGGAGTTAAATATGACCAAGTTAAAAAGCAGATGCTCTGTTTAGGGATTTGTGCAGTGTTCTCCCACTTAAGCAAAAAAGAATACCAAAACTTTAAAAATGCTCCTTGACAGTCTATCTCATGAGGTAAGAGAGTGGTAGAAACCACATTTGACTTCCTCTTGAAGTCAATATTTTTCTTTGTGTCTGGTAAGCAGCTGGGGCATCTCCTGAGAAGCTGTAAAGGATTTCCTTTTATAGCTAGGAAGTTGGGCAGAGTAGACTATATAAAGGAAATTGTTGTCTTTCAGTCCTAGCCGTAGATATAGCCTTGTGGTTGTGAGGTACAGTTCCAACAGAAAGTAATACAATTATTTCTATCTTCATTTCCACCCACAACTCCCAAAGAGTAGTCAGAAGCTTTGACCTTGAATCTGAACCAGGCATTCCACCTCAGCCAAAGGGTATTCTTTATATTTGGAGTCTCTAGTGAAATATAGAATGATGGAAGAAAAACCTTCCCTCACAGCTATTTCCTGTGCAAGTTAAAGGCAAATGCTGTCACTGATTATACTTTATTTAAAGGAACCAGTGTATGAGAATAGAAGACTTAAAAGACTACTTTAATTGACATACTCTATACAACAAAAGAAAAAACAACACTGATTTTTTACCTCTGCATATGATGTGGCATTCTTGAAAAGTCTTAAGAAATGGAGCAACATTTTTAACTTCCAATAATATGCTGCATTCTGTAGTTCATTTGATATGAGGATGTCCATTTGTTTTACCCTTGTTACTAGGCTTATAGTTCTTGGTACTAGATTGAACTCTAACAAACAAGAGGGAGAAGGCTAAAACAGAGTAAATTGTTTCCTCATTAATCAGAAATTGTCAGGTAGAGGACACATATTGCTTATCATCCAAGGGATCACATAGTATCAGCTTCGTAAAATTCCTATTGAATGAGGCAACTGCAGTCTGTTGCAAGACTTTCCTAAAAGAGAGTGGTCATTCATAAATAAAACCTTCCACAGTTTTCCATATAAAACAAAGTCAACATTTCTGGTGTCAACAGTTACATTATTTCAAGTGAAAACTCAGAATGTGATAAAACAACAGAGAAAACCTGAGAAAAATCTTAACTGACAGCAGATTAAAAAAAAATAAATTCAAATTGCAAGGGTAATGATATCCTTTGAAACTGTGGAAACCCATCGAGGTATTTTAAAGAAAGGACGATCTAGCTTAGGGTAGAGATTTGAAGCAGATTGTGAAACCTTAGAATAACTGAGATTGAAAACAAGAAGAGTTATTGCTAATGATTAGCATTTCACATAACCTCTTACCTTGAGGAACACAAAATACATATAACAGTAGGTCTGATTGCTTGGCAGTAACAGCTACCCTTGTGGTAAGCAAGCATGATAGCTCTCTGAACAAGCAGCAAACACTTTGTTGGGACAGAAACATCTAAGAACATACACAGTAAAAGAAAAATTTCTATGCTGTTCTAAGGATGTAGTATACTGCCCCATTGTTTTCTGGTGCAGAAACAGAAGGGGGAGAAGACAGTCTTCCTTTACATTCATTCCAACCGTGAAGCATTTGTAGGGCATTCAAATAACCCCTTAACTGTGACTGAGCTGCTAATAATTATAACAGATTTTGGTGGATACATGAACACCTAAAACGTTGGTAGAAAACTGTAAATTCCTTCATGACAGATTCCAGTAGCTTCAATATGGTGCTGAGCACCGGAATACTAAGTTAAACAGCACTCTAGAATAGATGGTCATTGGCAATAGCTAAAGTGTTAAATACAGAAAAGAAAGGCTCTTTTCTTTTGTGAATAGTGGATTACTTTGCATTCAGGAAATCAAGGAGCCCAATTTCAAAAGTGAACTTTAAGAGAATGTGCCAAGAAGACAGTGAAAATATCTACATCTTATATGCTGAGGAAATTAGGATCTCTGCAATTTAGAAGTGCAAGAATCTGAACTTCTGTTTTTATTGCAAGCAAGGAGAAACTATTGAAAGCAATAACTCCATGAACAGAAATTAATAGGAATAGGGTGGGTATGATCAAAAAACCAAAAAAGATAGCTTAGAAGACAAGAATTATTATTAGACATGAAGGATGGGTAACTTCAGACAAGAATGTCAGAGAAGCACATACTGTTGTTAAAAGTATATTCTAACATCGGAGGCTATAAGAGCACAAATTCTATCACATTTTGAACAAATATGTTAATGAATACATTCAGAATGAATATATATTCCTAGCTAAAAGTTTCATTAACTTTGTTATTTGAGTAGCAAATAGCTGACTATCAGAAATAGATTTCTATCACTTACAAGTTGAGTATTTCTTGATCCTTACTATTGGACAGTTAATTTTATCTGTTGCTTGCACTAGTGTTAGTCTTTATTATCTCACCACGCATGAATTTTCCTCCACCTGTATTTAACTGATGAAGCATGTGGATGCTTGGATGTAGTAACTATCTGCTTGCTGCCTTCCAGTATTTTTTTTTTCAAAGCAGATGTTGAAGCTTAGTGTGTTTTCAAAATGATACAATGTGTAGTTCAACTGTTTACTAGTAGCCTGACATAACAGGTTCATGCAGCTCTGCCTCTTGAATGTCTTGGGTCTAGTATGTGCATTCATTCATTTAATTTCAGCGACAGGTCAGTGGAATACAGTAATACTGCAGGTGGAATAGCAGCAGCTGGAAAGTGGTTAAAAACTATAACAAGTCTGAAAATTTGTCAGAAACTCAGAGTGGTTGAACACAGGCACAGCTTTATTCTTTACTGAGGCTTCACGGTATCCGAATACTTGAGTTTCTCTGAGATAAAGGATACTAGTCATAGCCGGCAGCCTCGATATTCATATCTAAGCTCATTTAAGGCAGTTGGAGACTTCAATGGATTACATGGAAAAGTTTAGCAGTTGAATGATAGAAAGGGTTGACTTACTGAAGTAAAAGCCTCTGTCTCCACACACGAACTGAAGAGCATCAACCAGCTCAGCACCACAGAGTGTTTCTGGGCCAGCAGCAACAGAACTGGTTAAGGTAAGCAAACACAGGCCAAGGTAGAAGAAATGGATGTAGGACACAGTGTGCATTTTCACCTGTCAAGGAAGAAAAAGCAATGTCAGAATTTCCCAACAGAACCTTAGAGAAAATGACTCCTGCACCCTTGTGAGTTGAGAATGAACATGTACTGTAATTTCTTGGACAATAAACATACCATCAGGAAATGTCTCACCATAATTTTGCAACTGTCTACATATTTTAGTGCATTTATTTTGTGAACTGATTATTTCCTCTGGTGAATATTCTTGGTTCACATTCACACATAGTTAGGGAAGCCGGTAGTAACTATGATTTATGGTTGCTCCTGCAAAAGGAGGGTATGGGGGAGTGCAATATACAGGCAAAGGGGAGCCTGGAATAGTAGGAGTAAGGAAGGCAACCTTGAATTATTTTGTCTCAGACCAGATAAGGTAAGGGAACCTGAGAGTTGCCTGTCAATGTACTGTGGGAAATGGGGGTGGCACATGATGGAGAAGAGCTATTTAAACTGAAAACCAGCATTGACACAACAATAAATGGCTGTAAACTGAATGGAAAGAAATTTGGCCCAATAGCAAGAGAGTTCATTATTAGTACTCCATGGTTCTCCAGCTACCTTAAAAAGGAAAATACCAGGGCCAACCAGAAAACGTTTCGAGGTACAGTTTGCCAAAGTTATGGGAAGGGATGTGGGACCTTCCACAGTAGAGGACCACATTCAGGACTCTTACAGTGTCCTGTTACTAGCAGGCAAACATCTGGAAGCATTTGAGAAATTAACTATACGTCATTGTCCTCCACTGCATCCTCTTAGTCAGGTATGGCTATGAGAAATGCACAGAGGTGATAATTCTTTTCTCATTTACATTTGGTTATAAACTATCTTTTTCCTGTACTTATGATTGAAGAAAGGCCAGTGCTCAGTGGGTGTAAACTTACACCATCCCCTTTATCCACTTCCTGTAGCATCAATTTATGTTCAGCAAAGATCTTAGCCAACATATCAAAGAAGATAGGTTTGTTTTGTTTTTAATATTAGGAAGTGCTATTTTGATATAGTAGCAGGACACTGAAGAATGTCCTTATTGCATACTCTGAGCTTGCTTAGATCACTTGCCAAAAACGCTAGTTTTGAAAGGTGTAAATCTGCACTTAATTTCATTCTCTTTCAAGGTTAACATTAGCATTGCAGTCAGGTAAGAAGTTATGAATCTGTCTTCCACAGTTAAACTTGGCTTAAAACTCTTTGATATTAGCAGACTAGTACAAAGTAATTGGAGTAAAATGATTAATTTTTCCTGAGGTTTCTTTCAGGGTTTCAGGGACCATTTAATCTTATTTCTTCACTGAACTTTTGAAAAACTGATGAAATTATCTATTGTCTGATCAATTGGGATCTGGTCCAGTGGGGTATTGAGCCTTTTCTAGTCTATAATTTTTAAGAATTCTTATTTTTTTGGCAAGGGATCTTAGTACCTTGCTGGATGAGTCCCCTATTTCTACTATGAAAATAATGAACAAATCTAAATCCCATGATGTATCATAAAAAAGAATGAATAGTTATTTTCCCATTCACAAGAGTCTTTAGCCAACTTTGCCATGCAAAACTCAACAAGCTTGAATGCACAGACATGACTTCAATGGCAGATGGAAAAAGATCAGATTATAAATGAATGATGATAACATGAGGCATTATTTCCTGTAATGATTCCATATCTTAATAACAATTTATTTTTCCTTCGCCATGTTTTTGAATTTATAAGATAAATGTGATGCACCTGCAGTTTAAGATGGTTCCCAGTTCTGAGGAGGTAAAGCAGAAAGCTGTTTAGCACACTGCCTCAGAAAGCTGAAAGACATTACAAATACAAGAACATTATGTATTTAGCAATTTGTTCTCGTATAACATTTGGTCTAGAAATAAACATAAATTTTAGACATTTAACAATTTTTTATTTTTCAAGACTTCTCAGCTGGCTTGCATTTTCAGATAAATATCAGCACTGAACTACGACAAAACAGATTATCTACTGTTTTTCCTTTAGTGGAAGCCAAAAAGGCTGCACAGTATAAACCACAGAAAATTTCTAACTTTATCTCCAAATTTAACAACAGTCAAGAACTTTCAAACACGTAAAAACTTTGCGGAAAAGAAAACAGACTCACATGTTTCTAGGGTTCGATTAGTTATTTGATAAATTAAGTACTGCTTCATCAGAACTACTTCCAAAACATAGTTTAAAACTTTAACCTTACTTCACAATTTTAATTAAACACAACATTAATTGATTCAATATGTTTGTGATAAAATCAAACTTCCCCTTTGTGTCTGAGGGGAATATTCTTAAGAAAATACAAAGCTGTAATCCAATATTGCTCCAGGTTCTCTACAATCAAGCAGGATACTTACATTATCCCCAATTTGACTAGAAAGTTGAGACCTTAAAAGAAAACGCATTGGCATGTGGGTGGGGTTTATTAAAGCATCTAATTACATAAGGAAATTGAATACAGGTTCAAGATGAGCATGGTTAAGCACTTCTTTTAGTTGCATAGAATGACCATATTTTCACAGCTGGAATTTCCTCTTTTTTTTTCTTTTCAGTAAAATAGCCAGCTTTTGCTGGATTCCTCTTTTAACAGTCCAGAAGAGTGGCACCACAAATATATGCACACTCCACATCTCATTTACTTCTTAATTCTTCTGCATAAATCCTCTTTGTCTAAAAAATTATCAGTTGACACAAGTTGTGCATAAGAATTCTTCACATGCTCTGTCATTTTAGTAACATGTAAGAACTTATGCAATATTTATAAAGATCTAGAATTTTTATGGAGAGTATATTCTGTAGAAAGAAATCAATAGATATATATTCAAAATTACATTTTAGTACAGAGAGCTTGGGCTTGATTATCAAATCATAGTAGAAATATGTAATTGTTATGCAATAACAGTATTCAGTAGTAATTATTATATAAATAAAGCATATATACTCTAGAGTGGATCGAAGTTTAAATACAGTTAAATTTGAGTAAAGAATCTGGGCTACATGCTAACCTAAATCAATATGTTCCATTGATTCCAAGGAAGCTTGGCAGGATGCACAGCAGAGGAACTAGCACATTACTTTTATGTCTCTTAGTGCCTTCCTCAATAAAAAAAAAAAAAATCCTCATCCTTAAAATGTATTGGAAGGGATGCCCACTTATACATTAAGGGCATGATTTCATCCCTTACAATTACAGACCTGTAATTAGGTCATTAAGGAATGAGATAAGTGTGTTTTAAGTGTAAGATAACCTAAAAATATAATTAGGCCCTAAACAACTAAAGCAGGATAATTCTCTCAACTGTATAAATGTCCTTGCAAAATATTCAAGAAAAGAAAAAGTTCTTGAAGGATATAAATTTGCTGATAATGAAAAGTTGAACTGGAGCCAATTGACAGAAACAGAGGTCAATGCACCTACTGAAGTCAAATTTACCTAAGACAGTTTATATTATTATGCAGAAATTATAGGGTCATAACATGAAACTTCACATACAAACTTTCCTGAAACAGCCCTCCCTAGAAGGGAAAACTTGGAGATGAACATGTAAGGGAATTTCCATTTTCTTTATGTACAATTGCTTAAGCTGTGCAAATATGCAAGGTCAGCAAGAGTCGCAGCTGGTTTCTAATGTAGAAAACAAACTGAACTTCTCATTTACTTTTAATTTATGAAAGCAAAAAACAAGCAAATGCTACGATGCTGCCAGAAAATTGCTGCAATGACAACATCCCTTAAAAGTTTCCTTGTGAAAGCATGAACATTTTCTCTGTAATTGTGTATAATAAAACTGCAGAAACTTAACATGTGAATAATACCTTTTTTCCTATAAAACCCTGCACCTGCAGAAAATAGCTAAAAGTTCTTGTTTTCAGAAACATTCATTAACAATATAGACAATGATGTAATTGGACCTTTTAATAATGACATAACTGAAATATCACAAAGTTCTCTGAATAGAAGTGAAATTTAAGACATGTATCTGCAATAGTTTACCCTTACAGTTATCTATGTAATTGCAACTATTACATACAGCCATTTTCCAGATCACATAAAATTGCATGTTCAGCAATTTATAAATAATTCTCAGTTCTAAAATAATGTTATTGAAAAGTGCACAATACTCCTCAAACCAGAAGCAGACAATACACAGCAAAATAAAACTAAAAAATTATTTGAAATAGTAATAAAGATTTACCTTCAAGAAATCACACAAGCAGCACTTAACTAATTGTGTTGAAAGACTGTTGATTTTTTCCATTGCTTCTTAAAAGTGCAAAGTCTGGAAATGAATTTGTTAGCAGTAATGATGAGAAAAAAGAAATCCAGAGAGATGTGAGATGTTGAGAGCAATGTCACATTTCAATATTGAGGACTTTATTCCATTGCGCAGGCTCTATCTGCTCTGATTTTAGCAGTGACAGTGAGATTTAGCAAACAGAAGAGGGATTTAGAGAAAATCCTCACATTTATCTACATTACACAGACACTGTAGACAGGAAACAGCTGGGGGAGCATTTGCCTTCTCTCTCTCTCCCTCTTCTGGCAAAGTTACCGAGTAAGGAGTTTTTTGGGCATGGTGACAAATAACATCATACCTTTGCATTTTAAAACTAGAGCACAGAAGCATATTTTTTTCCCTTTAAAAGAATGTGAATTAGTGACTGAGGGGTTAGCAGACAAAAAGAGCTTGTGCTGCCGTGAAAAATAAGAAAATGTATTCTGGTTAACTTTCAGATAGCTATGCGTGCATCTGTATTTATGTATGTGTGTATCTGCATTTCAAATATAAAAAGCTTATATACGTACAGGCAGTGTTTGTTTACATACATACCTTTGTGTATATACACACATTTTATTTTTTGCATAGAGGCATAGGTATTTTATTTATATAGTACAGAAAGACAGGCAGTCAGTTATCTATGTTTTTCTTCGTGCATCTTTACGTTATTAAACTTGGCATGCCTATATGCTGAGTAACAATTAAAACCTCCAACTCTCTGTGTGATTAACCCTAAAATAGCAGTTTGTCATTTGCTAAAAATAATGGAATTGTTGAGCACTACTTGTAAATAGGGCAAAATAGCTTTGTGATCTTTCAGTAACCACGCAGAAGTAGTAGTATAATTTCCTAGAATCTACAGTACTACGAATATAGTAATTCAAGTAGCCCAGTTTGGGGGTCTTCCACAATGTTTATCTGAAATCTACTGTTGTAATTATAATGTGATTTCCCCCCTTTTTAGTAGTCATCTTCAAATTACTCTTGATAACAATTTACATGACACTGGGAAAGAGAGAATTCAACTTTATTAGCTCTGCAATACCTTAGTTTTGCCTTTTTTATTTTTCCTCAATTATGAGTATATTATAAATAACACCAGCTGGCCAGCAACATGCTCTCACGGGTTATGATGTCATTCAAATCCCTCAACTGTGTTAGTAGCTTGCAATGTGCTCCAAGCCAGCTGTTTTTCTATTTATAATGTATGCTTGCATTTCAATACTTAGCTATTGAGAAGAAAGTTGTGATGTTGTTTTATAGATACAGTTTGTACTTGCTACCCTTTGGGTTTGGAAGATGGCATTTAAAAGTAGAGGACTAAACAAGACTGCATCTCCAGAGACCAAATACATGTCACAAACAGTGCATGATTTCCATAAAAGCTGTTACAGAACATTGCATTTTGTCCCTGTTCGCTTCCACTCAGCTGAGAGTTGCATGCTGAGGTGCTAGCTGTACTTTATTATTGAAAATAACAATTGAGATCATGTTGGCCCAGATCTGTTCTCAGTTTTCAGATCCACCTTGAACTATATGGTGCTTGCCAGGCAGAAAGGACACAGTTCTTTGTAGCCTCTGCGAGTGGCTAATACTCTGCTCTGTGCAGTGTTAAACACTGTATGGTTAGCTAAGCTGATTAATCTTTGGAAGGGATTTCTTCTAATATGACATAACGGCAGAATCACAGGGGCTTTGAGGTAAGTTTGCTTACTTCAGGTAATACTAATATTTCAAGCATTCTAATACACATTCGTACTGCAGGTGCTTTATTTTAATATTCTGGTTTGTTTTGTTCTTTCTTATCCTTTTCAGAGGCCATTGAATAGTGGCACCATTCTACACACAGCTTGGTAAAGCCTGATGCTACTCATAGCACATGTACCACTTATTTCACAAGCCTTATAAGAACCTGGGATGATAAATTAGGAAGCTCTGATAATCTTTTTTTTTTTCCTTTTACCATACTACAGATGGATGCACATACTTCTGCCTTTTTCTTCCTAAATGACAGAAGGAATACACTCATTCATAACTTTCCCGCTGCCTGAGCTTCAAACCCTTGTCTTACTGCTCACTGTTTGCCTTCTCCTAGGTTTCAGCAGGCCACTCTTGGTCATGAGAGCAGCATGCAGTAGGAGATGCAACTTTTGGCTTTCCGAGTAACCAGAGAATCATAGTGTCTCTAAACAACTGCTCATCCTGTTTGTGCTTCTGAACACATTTCCTCAATGCACCTGACCAACCTAATGTTCTGATACACTTCTTATTTCTTTTGGTTCTTGTTTTAAAGGGGTTCCATACATTTCCTGGAATAAAATGCGCCTGTAAACTGCAGAGTCTATGTCAGTCATCAAAATACAAAAGATGTCCAAGTCAAAAAAAATTATTTAATTGTAATATGTATAGATATTCTAAATTAAAGGGCAATAGCACATATATCTTTGTTTGGCTTCTTAAGTGTACCCTGGAGTGATATAATAACCACAAAGACAGATGAAACATGTGAGAGATGTAATCAGGTTTTTAGGAATTTATGTGTCCTGTTCCTCATCTTTTGCACTGTAATATTCCTATGACATCACTAACATGGTCTAAAAGCTATAGAGTTGATGTGTCATTTTTCCAGGGCCAGCTCCATTTTATAGAAGACTACAAGACTACAAATAATCCAAACTGTCCCTCCTTAAATCCTTTCTAAGGATTTAAGATTTCTAAAGGTAGGAGCGTTGTCACAATGCCTGAAAAAGTCTGAGCAATAGTAAGGCAACCAGTATGCTGTCCTCTTACATTTTTTTTGTATTAGATCACTATATGCAGTTTTTTGTTATTTGTAGCTGTTGTTTGTGGTTTACATTGGAATTGTAAGATTTCTGGAACCAAGACAGAACCACTATAATAAATATCACCTGGGAGGGTGATAGGGCTGAGAGCATGATGGAATAAAGGATGAAGAAGGCAGTAAACAGTGGCTGGTGAACAGCTGTTCTTCATTGTATGAGAACAGCAGAGACAAGATTGTCTTTGGAGAAAGAGGTAAAGAGGAGACTTTTATTAATATGGAAATTTGTGTTGAAGCTAATGATTAGTAAGGTGTATGGTGAAAAATTGCTTTCATCAAGTTAAAAGTTGGGAAGTCAACAAAAAAAATCATTTTACTAATACATTTGAGCTAATGAACTGTTTTTAAAAAAAGCCTCAAGCACCTTTTCTCATGGTGACCTAAGTGGCATCATCACCAGATGAAATACAAGTAACAAATTTGATGGGAAGGATGAGGGCATGCAATTTGATCTGTCATTTTATTGTCAGCATTGAAGAGACGCACCAAGGAGAGAGCAGTGCCATGAAAAACAGTGTCTCACTTGGGTAAACAGAGAAAGTGCAAGCTTCATGATTGAATTTTAGAGAGGATCATGTAAATTGAAACCTTTCGTATTCGCTGATCAAGAAAAACATGAGTGTTTCAAGAGCAGGAATGGATGGGTGAGAAACTCAGTCCAGAATTACTGCCTGTAGGTAGTAGTGGTAGAAAGAATCTATGTTAGTAACAGTTGATAATTAATCCATGGACTTGTAAACTGAAAGTACTGAATACTTCACATTTTGTGCAGTAAGAATAATAACTTTTCTCAGATCAATATGCAGCAAGGACTTTACTTCTTGCAGCTAGGACAGAGTGTATGGTGAGAATGTTGTGATGAATGTTTAATTTATAGTATAAACTAAAGTAGCTACTGTTCTGAGTATCTCCATGTTAATATGGGGTTTCCCTTAGTTTTAGAAACAAATGTTGCTGAAAATAATACAATACTAGATATTGAACTTATTTTCCTCTTTAAATGAAATATACATCAACTACTGGATATATTTGTTCACAATTTAAACACAATTTAAAGAAAATTTAAATTTTGGAAAATTATAATACATTATGGAAATTATTAAGTGACATGAAATGAGGTGTTGTTATGAATGTAATACAAAAATACAAAATATGAAAAGTAATATTAAATAAACAAAACTAAAAAGCTCAAATGAAATGTTTCAACATTTCTAAAAGCATTTTTTTAATTTTTTTTTTAATTTCTGCTTTGTGGGAAATTTTGAAATAGTCTGTTCTGATTCAGAATAATCAAAATACCAGAATTTTCCATTAAACTGGAATTTCCCAGTTTTAGCTGTTTTTAGTCTTGCTCTCACTTTCCCAATGTTAAGCCCTGAATAGATGATCTTTGGTCCAATAAAAAGTTTCTTTCTTATTCCTAAAAGCAGCAAAAAGTCACAATTAAGAAAGGAAGAGAATCAGGAGATATGACTGCATAAGCTCTATGCTTGCACACATAGAAAGAAGGTAAAATAAGTGGGAATTGTGATGGGCAGCAATTTCCATATATATGTATATCTTCCTTGTAGATGAAGAAGATCACAGGAAGCAAAATACATGGCCTTCGATATTCCTTTAATTTCCTAAACTATTTCTTCCTCATTTAGGTGAAATGTAGAGACATATTCATTCTTTTTCCTGAGTCATCTCAAAGCTAAATCTGTGATCATAGATTTTTATCAAATACAGTCAAATATATATATTTAATGGTATCTTGCTCTTTATATATAATAAACACATGAATATCAATGCCTATATGTGATTTTGTTTGGTTTTTTTATTTGTTGACTCAGAAAAAACTGTGAAGAGAACTGAATACTGTAAATTTTATCACAAGCAGGATGCATATGTCCATACAAAGCAAACAGTGTGAGCACATGGCAAAAAATACCTATCTATTTTATCTTGACCTGAAGAGTTCTTTCATGAGTTACAGACTTCAAAAAGCATTCCTTATTGTACTTATAAGCAAATTCTATTTCAAGATGAAATAAGATGTCTCTAAACAAAATAGAAAATTTGCTTTAACCATTTTTAATTTCTTTATCATTAATTTGGTTCTTACTGTATGTTTTAGGACTATTTCTTCAGTGTTCATTTCTCTTCACTCTCATGATTTACTACACAGAAAGGGCTTATCTCATAAAATTTATAAGTGCTTTATGGACTGAAGCCAGTAGGTTCTGAACCTTCAAACATTAAGCTCCCTCCTTGACATTTTCCTGTATATTTTCTTCAAATAGAAGTTACAGATAGGTCAGTTGCCTCTGGTGTGGCCTATGGATGCAGTGAAACTGTTTACTTTGACCAAGACATTAAAATGGGAAAAAAAATAATTAACCCAAACCCATAAATAACCTCACATAATTATGCTTCTTAGATTTTGGTCAACTATGCTTTCATTAAGAAACTCCTGAGTGATTTAAGGAGCCAAAAGGATGCACTGAATGACAAAGTTGTCCCAAATAAAGGTTGTATTGTCTCTGATTCATGAGTCTGTAATAGACTTCACTGTATCATTTAAAGTTCAGTCTATACTGTAGCCCTATAGCAGCCATCTCTTCAACTGTCATTTTAAATAGTATCATCTTATCAAATGACCAAATCTGATTGCCTTTCCCTATTTTGATCTGAAAATATATTTTATCTTAAAAGAGACTATGAATGAGACTCCACATTTAACAAAATGGAGTGAATCTAAACTTATGAATGAATGTTGTGGTTCTGAACAATATTTGCTTAGTAAGCTTGATGCATTTTACACCCTTTATTTGTATCTCTTTGCTTTGATAATCTTTTCTTGTGATTAGACATGTTTTTATGTTTTTCTGAAAGGCAGTGGCAGCTTAGGCCGTTGAGACTGCTTTTGCAAATCTGTGGTTCTGGGTGTCAGGGCATCCTGTATGCAAATTCATTAAAACAAGCAAAAATGCATCTTTGATCTCTAACATACCTTAAATATAATTGCATTGAACTTGACTCTTAATATAATCTCTACCTCTGAATTACTGTATTAGCTTGAGCCACTTGAGTAATTTCTCCATTCAGTTCCATATTTTCCTGTGTGCGAAATTGGAATAGTAGCTATTTTAGGTACTTTGAGACTCAAAGAGGGAAAGCAGAGCAAGCCCTATCATGTATTTTTTTTGAAAACATTATCATGGCCAAAAAACGACCTCTGTATGTTTATAGGAAGTGACAAGCTACTGTGTTAGCCTTGCGCATATTATGTCTCTGTCATCTTCCAAATGTGTTAAGCAGAGCTGGAAGAATTCCCAACAGATGCTTCCTTTTACTTATTTTCTTATTTTTTTTCTATTGCACCATTATCAAGTGTTCTTGACAAAGACGTTCTTCACAAAACTGTTTCTAGATTGATCTTCGTACAATACTAATATTAAAGTATGATAAAGGTTTATGCTGCTTAAGAAAGCAAGGCTGTTATTTGAACTTGGGTAAGTGAGGAGTAATGTCTCTGAAAACAGTGAAATATAACTGTTAAGGGAATTGCGTCCCATCAAATGGCAGACACCAAAGACTAGCTATGTATTACTTGGGATGTAAGGGAGCTATTTAATAAATAATCCTCAGTCTGAAGGGCATAGGTACACATGGCTGGTTTATAGAATAGGGCCCTGGTTCTACAAGCAGATTCATTAGCATGGCATTTTTCCTAGACTCTGAACTTGCCTATGGGTTGATCCATGGCCCTGAGCAGCAAAAAAAACCCTGCTAGCAAAGAGGCTACTCTCTGGGTTGCTTTTCAGTGGTAGTGAGCACCTGCAGCCCTGACTTGACTTCTTTTGGTACTAATAGGTGGTAAACACCATTTAAGATTGGCAAGATCATTTTGAATCTTATGTACCCTTTCTGTAATAGCTCAGCCTCTTTTCCTTCCATCTTATGTAACAATTTAGATATTTTTTAAAAATGAGATGAAAAAAATCATGACTATGAAGTATTTTGTCACATGAAAAAAAACCCCAAAACATTATAAGAAGAAAACATGGTTTACTTTGTTAAAGAGGGGCAAATCCTGTGAGAAGTATCATGGGCTAGGCCTATAGATGATGAAGAGAAATCAGGGTCTCAAGCTATTTTATTTCATTGTTTAGCTTCTCTCACAAAAATTTAGGAGCAAGAGAACACATTTACTTCATATTCTGCATTATCTATTTAAACAGAACTTTCCTGTTCCTTTGTCTAATTTTATAGATATCACATCTTTTTTTTTTGCTAAATTATATTTTTCTTGCATGTTTTTGTTACATAGGATATTTTCTATATCAAATATTATATTGCTTCTTTAGAAAAATTTAAAAGCTTTCCTTTTCATGGGCCGCAGCATCAGCATTATAGTAAAGAACTGGGTATCGATGCAGTTTGAGATGCTTCCAAACATCACCAGTGTTTCAAAACACTCTGAGATTTGAAAAGCATAGCAGGCTGTGTAGCAGATTTTATCAGTGGAGCATAAATCTTTTTTTATTGCTTGGTTTTAAAGATTTCTCATTCTTCATAAGTTTCTGTTTCCGTTCTTTTGTCTTTTGACTTGAAAGAAAGTATATATGCAAGCATGGTATCTACCTATACTTCACAATGCTTGTATTTGTTTGGGATTCTTTTATACTTTTCTGTCTTTTGGTCAATGATTCATGTTTTTAACGGATCTTTTTTATGTGTCTATAATCATTAATACTCGATCTGCATGGTACTAGGTCATTCAGAAGCACAAGTCTGAGCCAGATCAGCTGTGAACACAAGATCACATTTCAGCTAATAAAGCAGAGTAGAATTCAGTGTTGATGTGGTTTTATGCTGGATGCAGAAGGAGGCATGGTATTTTATTCCTCATAACATTATAGGGGTGAAAGCAATTGTTATGTGAGCTGCCATAAAGATTGCAGGTACAAAATTAACGTGTCAAAACTTCAGCAAATTTTAACAGGCACAGTGAGTTTTGTTTGAAGCTTTGTGCCATGTATGGAACACTTTTGTCTAGTATTAGAAGCCCTAAAATTCAGTACTAATCAATGAAAAATGGCGTCTATCCAGTCCATGGAACATATTGGCTTAGTATCAGTTGCTTTTTCAAAATTCTAATATTACCTTTGAATCTCTTTATAGAAGTTTACAGTACTGTGATAGCTACATTAAGTTTCTGTTTCTTTTGTTCTAATCTTTACTGATAATTTTTATTCTTTTCTTCTTTTCTTATTCTATAAACATATATTGTTTACATGGAAACAAAAAGTATGCCAGGTGCTTTTCTATCTACTTTTTGTTGTGGTAGGTATATATTATGGTAGTCATACCGAAATACAAATGAACTTACTATTCAGTTCATTACTGGAAAAACATTTGTCTATGTTGCAGTATTTCTTCCGTCAGTAGAATCTATAACGTTCCTACTGTATAAAAAATAACATCCCCTTTCCTCTAAATTAAGGGGATTTTATGATTGAAATATCAAGTACATGGTATGAAAAAAATAAGATAGATTTGCACCTGAACCCTGTCATCAGCCCCCACTGTACTTTCAGTTTCTTCCCTGAATGAAAAAGGAATTTTTTGGGGAAATGCTCTGTGGTCCTGTAATTACAGGTTAATAAAATTATGGACTCAAGGCTACTTGAGTGACCACATATTTGGCATCTCCAAGGCCACTTTCCAGTCTTGTAAAACATCCGTCTGAATAGCAAACATTCCTTTTCTTGGGTTTTGAGCATGGAAATCACTCTTTTTCTTCATACTTTACTCTTCGTGCCACAAAAGTGGTATCTCATTAACTATTTGGTAAAATTATTATTGCCTCTCTGTGGCTGCGCATGGCATGTAGTGCCCAAAGATTGGAAAACTGGCCTGTATTGTTGTGCTTAGATCCTTACTTACCAGCAGTGTTGTTTTTGGAGTCTGTCTATTCTTCACTGGACAAACAACCTGGGCTCCACCTTTCTCTGGAAATTACAGCAGAGAAGGGTATGTGCTCAGGTCCTGATTCAAGGCTCAAAATGTGCATCTCACCTGGGGACCTTAAAAGTGCTTCTCCGGTTCACTGTCCGTATGTAGTCAGAAGGACCTTGTTGACTAAATATCACGTGTGAAACAACCTCCTATAATTTTTAGTTGGCTTAGTCTTCCTGGAGGCAATGATTACATGACCTTGCCGGTGAAAAGGTCTGATATGATCCAGCTGCACTGTGTACTAATAACTGGTACTTCCTAACTACTACTGGGTTTTCTCAGCTGTCAGGTGAGTTGAGAAGTCTAGAGCAGTCTTCATTCCAGCCACATGAAATGTTTTCATAGCTCAGTAAGCACGTGGCCTTTGGCTATCATACTACCATGTATGACAAACTGACCAAGGTATTCTTGAGATTGAATTGGGAAACTCTGGCAAGAAGGTTTGTCTGCTAAGAAAAATGGCTTAGCCAATACCGTTATTCAGTCTAAAGGTGTGAGGGCATACACTGATGCCAAAATAGAAGGCTTTAGCAGGTGTTAATGGCAAGTACTAGATCCACAATATTATCCTTGCAGTTGCACTTGGCTATTTTTTCTTTCCTCCCTGTCTTGCAGTGAAAAAAGAGCTGTCGTGTTCACTTCAGCTCTCTACAGGGAGATATTTTGAAAGTTCTTATAGACACATACTGATTATGACTATTTATTAACTGATTTCAAAACTAATAAAGTCTGTATCTGGTTGTGATCATGTATGTTTTTTAACAGGAGAGACAGATTGGTTTGATAAGAAGAAAAAAAAGATATAGATTTTGTCTCTTCCATCCAAACAGGTTGCTGGCTTCCCTACTACATACAGAACTGTAAACACATTTACATTATACTGTTCGGTGTGACATGGTTAGTGAAATCTCTCCTCAAAATAACTGCTTGAGCTGGTAAGTATTGCTAATATTAATGAAAATGTTCTCAAAATCATATTTCACAATACAGTATTTTAAATATGCATTATGTGAACATGTCTGGCTTGAGTTGACTGTGTGTTATAAGAACCAGCTGAAGTTCATGATGTAACCATGTTAACACTTTTTAATAGCTTTTTGAGAACACAACACAATTGTGTTAATGATAATCAGTTAAAGACTCTATTTGTTCCAGATGTGACTTTCCTAGGGAAAAAAAATAATTAAAAAAATTCTTCTATATCCCTGTTTAATATCAAGTGCTCAGAAAAGTCCTAGTGTAAACCTAATCTCTTTCTTTAGATAACATAGTCGTGAGCCATAGGTTGAATTTGAAATGTGAATACAATTGTGAAAGAAACATAGATGTCTAGAAAAGCTTTTTTTTTTTTTTCCCTTTTTTTTCTGGCATGGGTCTTTAGTTCCCAGTGGCCTAAAGTCCCACACCACAAAATCACTGTAATTGGCATGGCTGGCAACTTCTGCTCTCATTGTCAAAGAGATCTTTTACAGTAAATTTGTAGGAACTCTGAAATTGAGCTAATGCCAAAAGTATCAAAAGAAAAAAAAGCAAGCAAACCACACACAGATTCAAGCATACCATTGAATAACTGACTTTTGATAAACTGTAAGATTAAGTGACCTATATTAACAAAAAAGTATATTTATTAGTTGCTTACATTTCAAAGGTTCCTCCAAGATAAACTTGACATTCAATGCCTCATTGATAAGATGGGTACATTTCACTAGACTTATGTTAGATAGATTTGTCCAGGCTTGCTACTAATGTTATACAAACATTGATCTTAAGGGGTATATCTTCAGAAAAGAAAACAATCTAGAACTCCGGAGGAGGTGAAACATTATGCATGTGTCTCTGTGTTGCAGTAGTAGCTGGAAAATATCTTTAGTCATTGCAATAGACTGTAAGAAGTACTTTTTTCTGTGACTTTTCTTTCCTACATAAATAAGGAAACAGTGTGATGGCTCAGAAACATTCCTACACTAGGACAGCCTCAAGAAAGGAAGGAGGTTATTTAAAGGTCCTAGATACCTATGGTTACATACTCCTCTGCATTGCTCCAGAGGATCTCCCCAATAAAGGTATCTCAGGCAGAGGACATATACAAAACCACAATGAATATCCCATGATTTTCAACCACACTGTTTACGTTCCCAGGATGTCCTTGGGATACAGTCACCCCTGGTAAGGATGCTTACTTCCTTCTTTGCTCTATACTGTAAACACTCTGCGACCCATCATGTTATTTTTCATAGAGGAGCCTTCTCACTGCTGCCCTCCAACATTGCTATTGATCTTTCTGTGACTGCATGTTCTTCTAGTCATGGCTAACAACGTTGGAGAGGAATGAAGAAGGAAGCAGAAGTCTCCAAGGAAGGAGGTGAACCTACTGCCCAGAAGCAAAGTAAGCTTATTCTGCCCTGTCACTGGTCCTTCTGGGCATGTTACTACCAGATGAGGCAACTACAAGGAATTCAGCTACCTGGAACAGGTGCCACATATCTGCTGAGGTTTCCTCTAGCTCAGTCAAAGCGCAAAGGCTTTGCCCGTGAAGCAGGTGGGCTGGCAGAGTTCTGTAAGGATCACTCGGGATTATAGAGCTCTTCAAAGTGCCTGTAGGGAGAGCATGGATTGCCACTGTTTATATGAATGCAGTGAAGACCTTGACCTTAGTGTATACTGCTCTTGCAAGGTAAGGGAATTATGCCATCTGTATCAACATATATTAGGCATTACGCCAAAGTAATAGTCTCTTCACAAACAACAAAACCATTTTTTTTTTTGTTAAGTGTAAAAGTCACTTCTGTTTCCCAATTTCAGTTCTGTTTTACAATTTAAGATGATTTTATTAGCCTTACATGGAGAAAAGAATCATAAAACCTGATAAAACCTGACAGACCTATTTTTCTCTGTTGTTAAATACAAATACTCCCCCTTCAAAAGGCAGAAAATTGTTTTTGCCAATACAGTCAGAATTTATATAAAAAGGCTACCCATATTAATCACAGTCAGATTAAGCACTGACTTTTTTTTAGAAGCACTATAACATATTCATGCCCTTGATGGACTGCCTTATTTGGATGTTTTCATAGTGTTAGCAAATTTTGCAGTTTGATCAGGGAAAACCAGAAAATTTAAATACCAGTCATGTAGTGACAAGGTTTTTGTGGTTTTGTTTAGTTTTTTTTTTCCCAAAAATATTTAAGGAAAAAAGCATCCCCTAACAGCCATATGTGTTTGTGAAAGGACAATAGGCAAGAGTGCACGTCACTAGCCTTCTCTGTCATACAGACTGTTGAATTCTCCACTGATTGTTCATTAAAAAATGTCAATTATCACAGTTTCTATATATCACTGGAAACAGAATATCCTGCCTTACAAAAAACAATCGAGATTCAAGAAGAGTGCCTTCTCCATGTCTGTCAATAATCCTTTGGAAACCTGTACTTAGCAGTCACTTCAGTGCCCATTGCTAAGGATACTCTGGATGCCCCCTCTATATTTTTTATTGGTCGTGTGGGACTCCCTGGTGCTGAATATATGTGTAGAACTGCAGTCAACAAACAGGTGAGCTGAGCTGTGCACCGGCCAGTTTCACTCTGAACTGAAAGTTTACTTTTCCTCAACAGGGATCCTGTCTTTGTGCTTTAGAGGGAAGGGAACTGTGGCCATAAAGACAGAAGAAATGTTTCACTGCCTTTATCTGCATCCCTGTGACAGTGGACCTGGGTATCTGCCTCACTGAATTTCCCCTTCCAGAGAATGATGTACTCCACTTCCTCTTGCTTGTCCCTGAGATCATGGTCACACCCTTCTCCCAGTTTTGAACACCTTGTCTCCAAAGGGAAAAATGCCTGTCTATGAGTTTGGTCTGTTCAGCAGGGTTTTGGAAGGGACAGATCTTGTGTAGAGCTACAGGGGTTAAGCAGTCTTGTAGGAGATTGGGGCAGGATGGGCTGTGCTGTGTTAGGCGTGATGTTTTGGAATACTGGGGTGGGCTGGCAGGAATGCAGATTATCTAAGCTGTGTAAGGAATTCAGAGCATGCTGGACAACAACTCTCTTAAGGTTTATTTCTTGACATTAAAACTGCAATGCTCTCAGTTTCACATAAAGGAGATGTGAAGTGCTAGACAATGTGGGCAGTCAGGGAATCTGGTCTTGAGTGTGTTGCTGAAACTGTAACAAGGCAAACTGTAACTGCAACACAGCAGTTGACTTGACTCGTTCTGGCCATAGCCCTGGCATGGGTGTTTTAACATGTGCCAAGCTGATTATAGTCTGCAGGAAACTATGTGCCAACTGAGAATTGCTGGAAGGCAGGCCAACATCAAAACAGTTAGAGGGTAAACTGCTTGTTGACTTTGTGAGTGACTTCTGGGAAGAGGGGCAGCCTCTGGCAGCCTCTGAAATTGCTGAGAATGGAAGGAAGTAGTGTCCTCTCAGAAATGCAGTTTGGGGTGGTTATGAGAAAAAATAACCCTTGTGCTTCTTTGAGACAGGAGTTGTGGGAAAGATAGAGTGAGTACATGGACTTAGTGTGGGGGAAGGGAATGAAGAAACTTGCTGGTTTTGTTAGGAAATTGGTTAGTTTTGCCTTGTTCATTCCAGTTCAATCCGGAGGATTGGGACCCTATCTAAGTCAGTGAAGTCAGAAGGGTTTGAAATACATTGGTCCTTATTTGCCAAAAGCCAGAAAGGAAATGTATATAATTTAATTATATATTATATAATTTGATAAAAATGGGCACACATCTTGCAGATACCCTTGGAGTTTATTCTTTCTGCTGGTAATATGTTGACCAACACCCCTCAGTTGATCCTTGCCAGTTTTCTTAATAGGACTGAAATTCATAAGTCATAGTTGTATTTCTTGGCTTTGGTCTGTGCTTAAAATCATCACAGATGGAGCAGGAGTTGATAGGTAAACTTGTGGCACTTAAATCCAGACACTTATTTGTGATAAATTGCATTTAGTTCATTAAATCAATGTCTCTGAGTATTTTTTCTTCTGCCCTCAATTCCCTGTATCACTACAACTAAAGGGAGTTGTAGTGTCTGCATGTTTTTAAAATAAACAGAAAAATCCTTGATGGTGCTGGACTAGATGTTCCTGATAACATGTTGCCAGCAGAAAAGTTCTCATCCTTGAAGGAAGTTTTTCAAGTGGTCATGACACTCTCAATCACGTAAGCCTCTCTTCAGAACAGACATTCGGTGCCCTCGAATGACTCTTCAGACTTGGCTCAGAGACAGGCTGACACAAAAGGGGCTAATTAACACACACATTTTCATGTGGAGGAATCTGGTTTCCAAACAGATTTTTACCAGTAATATAGCTGACAAGCTGAATCTGCTAGGACTGTTTCTTCCGTCCAATTTGAACGAAAATGGAAACAAGGGATAGGAGAAAGAGACATTTCATTCCAGTGACGATACAGACATGATAAATTTCTTTGAGTTCAACTTCTGTCATGTTATATTTCTTCTTAAATGAAGCAATGCACCAAAGTATCAGAGGAAACAAATTAAATGTTGCATGTGCCATCCACAGGAAATGTGCATATGTACATTTCAGGAGTATGTGTGCATTTGTAGAGAAGAGACAGAAAGGGGGTAAAAAATCGGGCTCTACATTATAACACTGACAAACTATAAATTCAATTTTTCACTTCTCCTATAGACTTCAGATCTTGTAATTCTCTTATAATGGTTGCAGCAGGATAACCCTACTCTGCACAGAGGTTTTAAGGTTGTATGTGCATCTGTCCAGACAATTGTGGCAGAATGCTGAGTCAAAAGCAGTGAATTTAGTAGAACTCAGAATTCAAACACCACCACCTCTACTCTCTTACACTCTCCCAACACTGATTAGGAGAACACATCCTTAATGTGCAGGGACTTGGGTTCTTCTTCTTACTGTCATATTCTCCCTGTTCTACCTTGATTGATTCTAAACCAATTACTATTTTTCTTTCACCTTTATGGGAAATCCTATATACCTCTCTCCCCAGCATAGCAATAACTACCAAGTGTTGTTAGCTAATTGCTCCAGACTAATCCACTGCATGTACCCCTGTATCTGGCAGGGTATTGTAGTGGCTGCTAGTAAAAGGCTCTGAAGATAAGAACAGATTTTCACATGTTTTAGTGTATCACAAGGAGTCCATTGTAACATTGTGCCCTTTGGATTAAGATTAAAGAAATGATTTTTTTGTCAGTTTATCAAAGGAAAATTAAAGTTCCTTAGACATCAGTTACATCGAATCTGAGCCTTTAATCATACTGACAAAAGATAGAGAATTTGAGCTAAAGAATGTGTTCACAGCCTTAATGTTGGATGTTGGTATTTAATTCTGTGTAAGCTACTGATTTTTACTGGGAGGAGTTTTATCTCACCAAAATTATCTACTTCTGTACTGTTTCAGTTTAAAATATCCTACCATATCACCATATCCCCATATCACTATATACATATACTCCATAAAGTAGATTGGATCATCCCAAAGACAGATAAAATTCTGGAAATGCTTCATTCAGAAATGTTTGCTTTCCATAAAAGAAACTCAAACAGAAGTTTAGGGTGAGGGGGAAAGGTCATGATTCTCAATGACACTGCCTGGGCAGTCTTTATTCCATGTGAAACTGCATTCACAGTATTACCAAATATTAATGTACTGAAAGCTGTTATAAATGGGTGCTGGACCAACTCCCAGAAAAACCTTTAGGAAATGCTTAATGAAAAAAAGTGCTGAACTTGAAGCTTATCTTTGAGAAAGTAAGAAACCACTTAGTGAAAATCATATGCAAACAGAAGATGATCTGGTTTATATATGAACTACTATGTAGTTATTTCAGATCACAGGCTTTTCCACATCTGATCAATAGAAAAGTGTATGAAAAAGTTATAGTTCTAGAAAGAAAGCCTCATGGACAAACAGCTGGGGGTAATTATAAGACCATGACCAAGCCATGAACAGTGTAGGTGTTACTTTCAGTTTGGAGCCAAAGGGAAAAGGAGGCAGTTTAAAAAATGCTCTGGGGAGGAGTAGGCTAAAGTTGTAAATATAATAGCATAAAGGACCACCATAGAAAAAGTAGCTGGAGTAGAGAGCATACAAGGAATAGAAAATATACTTGTTTAAAAGAAAAACACACTTTTGGAAAGAGAAAAATGTAGAAATATCTTAGGAGTTGTCCAAAGTCAAGCTGAATCAAATATTCGAAAAAATCTGCACAAACCCTAAGTAGAATACTTATCTAATACTTATCTAATTTTCTCTTCTACTCTTCCTATAGTGGGCTTGTGGCACATTTTTTACCTCTTGTCATATAATTTTCTGGTTTATCCCTATGTATTTTGCAGTGTACCGTGTGTTTTGTTATTCCCTTGTTTATGTACCATTCTGCACTTTTATCAATGTCCACTTCCAAGGGTTGTCTGCCTCCTTTAGCATTAATTCTCCTTTTCACTGCTATTTACTAACTGTACCGTTCAGGTAGAATGAGGTATATAAGGGATTTATCTTAGAAAAGCTTTACTTCTAATTACCTTTTTTTTATCACCCCATGCTGGGGGTGATAACTTGTGCCATATAATATGTAACATGCATTCACTGAAAGTCTAACACCTACATTTTGGACAGAAACAGTCATCCATGTAACATTTCTCATTGCCGTTACAGAATAGTGTTATATTCAGTATTATTAAATAGCTGAGAGGACTGACATTGTCAGTTCTGCAGTGATGTAATATACAGAAAGAGATCTATCCATTTTGCTGATTCAGAAAGAGTAATTTTACTTACTGAACTCTTAAAAATGTAAGCAAGACTCACCAGCTTCAGGCCCTGGAGAAACTATGAAATGAAATTCAGCCTCTTACTCAGAGCCAAGGAAAAAAATTATGAGAGAAGGTCAATATGCATCCATACAAAAACATTGGTAATTAGATGAAGAGAGGCTAAGTCCTGTCACTATGTCTTATCTGAAACACCTGGTGTAAGCAGAACTTTAGCTCCCTACTTTTGTTTTAAACTTGAAAAAAAGTATAGCTGAACTTTAGTCGGTTTTGAATTTACAGACTTTCTGCTGTGTTTTTTACCTTCAAACTAATTCATTCCCCCCCCCCCC